>NW_026845477.1:161479100-161641600 GCF_025583915.1 Anolis sagrei ordinatus | reverse complement strand
TCCCACCCCTGACCCGGAAGGTGCATCTGTTGGGAATTGCTGCTCTGTCCCTTGAAAAGACAAAGCCCAGAATCCCCGGAGTCTTTTCCCAACCAGGCACTCAGGGCCCTTCCTCACAGTCATGCAACCCAGAATGTCAAGGCAGAAAATCCCACATTATCAGAGTGTGGACTCAGGGCCCTTCCACACAGCCCTATATCCCAGAATATCATGACAGAAAATCCCACAATATCTGCTTTGAACTGAGTTACTTGAGTCTACACTCAGATAATGTGGGGCTTTCTGCTGTTATATTTTGGGTTTTAGGGCTGTGTGGAAGGGCCCTGAGTCTACACTCAGATATTGTGGGATTTCCTGCCTTGATATTCTGGGTTATATGGCTGTATGGTCCACACTGCCATATATTCCAGTTCAAATTGGATTTTCCACAACTGTCTGGAAGGGTCCTTGGACCCCTTCACACTGACATATAAAATCCAGATTATCTGCTTTGAACTGGATTATATCTTGTTCCGCCGACTCAGGTAATCTGTTTCAAAGCAAATAATGTAGATTATCTGATTTCATAATCTGGTTTATATGGCAGTGTAGAAGGAAGGGGCCATAGGAACTGAAGTTTTACAAGGTCTTTCGCCTTCTCTGCCTCCCCAAATGACAACTCCCGGGATCCCATAGCTTGGAGCCTCGGCAGTTAAGGTGGTCTCCAACTGTATTTATTCTAAAGTGTAGACCAATCATGGACAAATTCTGACCCTCCAGGTGTTTTGGACTTCCACGATTCCTATCAATCTCAGGCCATTTCCTTTCCCTTCTCAGCCACTTAAGCAGAAAGGAAAGGAAAGGGAAAAGGAAGGGGGCTGAGGTTGTTAGGAATTGTGGGAGTTGAAGTCCAAAACACCTGGAGGGCCAGAGTTTGCCTATGCCTGGTGTAGATGCACCTTTTATTAATCCCTAGTACCTCTGTCCTGGTACAGAGGAAGCAAGGACAAGAAACAGCGGCCTCTGAGCATGTTTAAAGAGCTTTCCCCATCTTGGTTGCCCTTTCTTTGATACCTAAACAATGAGGTGTAAAGGTAAAGGGATAGTACAGAGAGTGAGGGTCCAGTGAACGGATGGCCCTTGGTTTCTTGTTGGCCCCATCAACACTGACCTTTTATTGCAGTTTCAAACTGATATTGAATTAAGTGGTTTCATTGGGCAGGTAGTTACATTGGAAACCAGTACGGGGCCCAGATGGTGATGACACAAACCATAGAGCACTGATGCACATTAGGAGCATTCTTTTGCACACTTTTGTGGGAATTTGTTTGAAGTTGCTATTTGAAGTTAGCTTTGAACTGCATCAAAGGGTCAGTGTAGATGGGGCCTGTATTTGTGTTTGTATATGCTGTTATCCGCTGTTAGTCCCCTCAGGGTGGAATATAAATAAAGTGTTGTTGTTATTATTATTATTATATTTATTATTGTTGTTGTTGTTATTATTATATTTATTATTATATTTATTATTATATTTATTATTGTTATTATATTTTTTTAATATTACTTTCTTGAACTTCTGTTGGCTGGAAAAAGGGCTGCTTTCCACTTCAGCCACTCAGATTTTTATTGGAAGCAGAAATGTTCCTTGTTTGACTTTTGGCCATTCCCATCTCTTAAAAAGAAGAAAGTTTCAACTTGGAGAGTGTGTTCCCCAAACATTGAGCAGACGATCTCACAAAAGTGTCTATTGAGCTGTCTCTGTGACGGCATACATGTGCCACAGTTCACAGGGTGGCTCCCTGGTGCAGACAATACACATTTGCTGCCATGGACACCAACATCCACTCATAAACACATGCGGCGAATGCGACACACAGGGATACTTTCAGAGGGTCCCCACCCACTCCATCCATTGCATGGATTCCATCACTCAGCCTCCCAGACATAAACGCGGCCCTCCTTCCGAAGCCCCGTGCTGTAAAAATACAAATGAATCTGACCCATCCCGCAGCTGTTAAGAGCACAGAAGTTCAAATAGCAGGGAAAAGCTGCAGTGCCACTAAGATTTGGGGGCAATAACAGGATTTTTGCAAAAAATCAAATAAATGTTAGCCTGTGCAGTGATATTATTTTGATTTTGGATTGTTTAGGTCCCTGATTAGTTGCTTCCTTGTGTTATCATGCACCTTCAAGTCTGCTCTGACCTGTGGCAACCCCATTGTGGGACTTTTTTTGGCAAGATTTATTCTGAGGAGGTTTGCCTTTGCTTTCCAGTTGTCTTTAATTACCCTTTCTTCATGTTGGTTTAAAAAGTGGCGAAGATGTGATTTATCCTGCCATTTCAATGCAGGTTTATTGGTTAAACAAGAGGTTATTATTCACCCAGTTTATTGGAATTACATAACAGGGTCAGAAGAATGACCCATGATCCTTAGATAAATCAGGAGCGCTACAGAAGAGGCTGTAGTTTGAAGGCATTGTTTTTCGACATTGTTGTTGTTGTGTGCCTTCAAGTCGTTTCTGACTTATGGCAACCCTAAGATGAACTTATCATGAGGATTGGCTTTGTCTTCCTCTGAGGCTGAGACAGTATGACTTACCCGAACCTGGTCTTCAGAGTCATCGTCTAACACTCAATATATCACAGTGTGGTTGAAGGCTTTCATGTCTGGAATCACTGGGTTGCTGTGAGTTTTCTGGACTGTGTGGTTCCGGAACATGGCCATACAGCCCGGAAAACTCTTAGCAATACATCACACTCCAAACAAAAAATGCACAAACCCAGATGGGATTCAAACCCACAATCCCCAGCTCCAAAGGCTGATTTTTTTTCATGTCAGGAGCAACTTGAGTAACTGTAAGTCACTTCTGGTATGAGAGAATTGACTGTCAGCAAGGAATTGGCCATTGCCCGGATTCGAACCACTGGTCTGCAATCCTACCGGCACAGGGGTTTAACCCATTGCGCCCCTGGGTGCTCCCCAAAGGCTGATCACATGCATATTGAGGGGTGCATCTACACTGTAGAATTAACACAGATTGACTTATTTAGCTGCCTTAACTCAATGCTATTGAATGCAGGGAGTTGTTGTTTTGCAACTCTTCTCTGCCAAATATAACTGGCGTCTCACCAAACTACGTCTCCCATGATTGTGTCGCATTGGGCCATGGCAGTTCAAGCGGTGTCAAACTGCATTATTCTACAGTGTAGACCTACTCCCAAGGTTATCCGCCTTTGGAATACAATTTATGTAATTCTTGTGCCAGCCAGACCATTGACCGGAGAGGAAATCTGAAAGCTGGTATGAAACAAAAGTCCTGCACTCAGCCTTGGAGGCTTTGCAGCCCTTACTTTCTTTGCCCCCAAATGCCCAGGTTTATTTATTTATCGTGTCAGGAGCGAACCAAACAGTTGTACTGCATTAAAACATACAAACAAAACACAAAGTTTGCAAACTTGGTATTCGATTAAATGTCCTTTGACCAGTAGCTAGCCACTTGGAGTGCGTGAGAGAAGCCTCCCCGCAGGATTGCAAGACATCCGGGCTTCCCCTGGGCAATGCCTTCGTAGATGGCTGATTCTCTCACTCCAGAAGCAACTTGCAGCATGCAACCAAACAACCAAATGCCCAGAGAAACACAGAAAATGGCATTGCTCCAGGGCATCGTAGGAAATCAGAGGGGGTGTTCATCTCCTGCTCACTGTTGCCCATTGCTGGAGGTCAGTTGTGCTCCAAAAGTCCCCTCCGACTTGGGCCTGCTTCTGGTAACTATTTTAGGGAGCGGTGGCCAATCCAGGTTAATAGAGTATGAGGGTGTGTGAGCCTTGTGTGCCTGACATTCCAATCACTCACATAGATTAAAGTCCTGGCTCCACCCTCGTCAAAATAAGAGAGCAGAAAACAACAGCTAACCTACTAGTGCCACTCAAAGTGATTGCGAAAAGAAAATACAAAACAAGAACTTGGATGGATCTACACTGCCATAAAATGCAGTTTGAATCTGCACTGTGTGGTCAGTTAAACTGCATTATATCATACTCCACACTGACCATATCATGCATTACATGGCAGTGTAGATCCAGCCTATGAACGCATCTAACCTCATCACACTAGAAAATAAATCCACTTTAAATCCAGTTTCTGCATCCTGCAGAATTCAGGCGTTTGTAGTTTAGTGAGGCTGTTAAAGGTTCCTTCCTAAACTACAAACCCCAGAATTCTGCAGGAGGCAGAAACTGGATTTAAAGTGGATTTCTTCTCTTGTGTGTTGAATAAATGCTGTTTGACACCACTTTCACAGCCATGGCTCCAGCCTATGGAATCAGGGAAGTTGTAGTCTTTAATCTTCTCTGCAGAAGAGTGCTGGTACCTCACCAAACTATAAATCCCAGGATTTGATAGCATTGAGCCATGGCAGTTAAAGTAGAGTCAAACTGCATTAATTCTGCAGTGTAGATACATCCCTTAAGGGTAGGTAAAGGTACATCCCTATGACAACAAATTCTGAGCCAGTATTGTCGCAGGCTTTCATGGCTGGAATCACTAGTACCCACCAGTGTTTCTGGACTACAGCTTCCACATGCCCCAACTGACACGGATTGGGCTTATGGGATTTGTAGTTAAGGAAGACACCAGCTATGTTTTAGGTTTTCCAGGCTGTATGGCCATGTTCCAGAAGCATTCCCTCCTGACGTTCTCTCCTGCTTCTGGAACATGGCCATACAGCCTCTGAGCCAGTGGACTATCACCATAATATTTTGAGGTTATCCTTTATTGGAAGTGTTCAGTCTTTTTAATACAGCCCTCCCATAGCTGGTGTTGGCTGGTGTCATGAATTTATGAAGAAGAAGCTTCAGCGGAAGTGAAATGCTTTTTCTGGATGTAGAGGCAAGGCCTTTGTAGTTTTTCCTGTCTTCCCAATAGTAGGAAAGGAAGTCCTCCCACCTCTGCCTATAGCTTTTCTAGGACACTTGTCATTTCTTCAATCTGTTCAGTTCATCCATACCATGCCCCCGATGGCGCAATAGTGCTGGCAGGATTGACAGGTCGCAGGTTCAAATCCGGGGAGAGCATGGATGAGCGCTCTCTGTCAGCTCCAGCTCCCCATGCAGGCACATGAGAGAAGCCTCCCACAAGGATGGTAAAACATCAAAATATCTGGGCATCCCCTGGGCAACGTCCTTGTAGATGGCCAATTCTCTCACACCAGAAGCGACTTGCAGTTTCTCAAGTGGTTCCTGATATGAAAACAAAATCTATACCTTGGTCAGGAGAGGTCCAAAGTGTGCCCATTACACACTTTGACTAGCACAGGGCTAAGTCCATTGCTGTATCTATTTCTCTGGCTTCTTAAAACAACAGACTTGGCAAAATAGAGAAATCCCTTGAATGGATGCTGTTCAAAAGGTTAACCTCTCCCAGTGGGCACTGTAATTTTTTTGGAAGTTTTTACATAACTCCTCCCACCCCTTTGGCTACCTGTCACAAAAGAAACACAATTGTCAGGGTGTGATGGGATAGAAAGCACCCCAAGTTTCCAATTACTCCGTCTTAATGCCTAGTGTTTGAATCCTACCAAGAAAATGGCATGCTTGTTTTGTTTATGTCTGCCTGTGTCTTTGAAGCCCCTCACCACACATTCCTTCTATATCAGGCTGTCCTTGCCCCAAGGTCAGTTGTCTTGTTGTGTTGTAGGGCAGTGGCTCTTGACCTTTAGTCTTTCTGAAGTCTTGGGCTTTGTCTGTCACCGTTGGCCATGCTGGCCCAGTCTTCTGGGAGATGAACTCCAAAACATCATCAGGAGACTCAAAAGTAAGCAACTTCTGCTCTGAGAAATGTTTAAGGGTGCTTCGGCATCAGATCCTGTCTGATTGTGGAAGTTAAGCAGAGTCAACCTTTCATATAATCATAGATTCGGAAGAAACTTTGTCTGATTGTGGAAGTCCAACCCCTGCCAAGAAGCAGGAAAATAACAATTTCTTAGCACTTACAGGTCCATTTTATTGACTAGCCTATCAGCCAAATCAAAACACTTGACAAACACACTCGACACATACTCATACAGCATAGAACCCACATTACAACCAAAGTTAAAACTTTGTTAGTACTTGGATGGGAGACTGCCAATGAATACCAGGCACTGTAGGCTACATTTAAGGAAAAGAAACTGGCAAAACTACTTCTGAGGAGTCCTTACCCTAGGAAATTCATGGGGTCACCAAAGGTCAACAGGTGACTTGGAAGTACACACACAGACAGGCAGGCTTTGAGATGATCATCACCTGTGTGGAGAATAGAAAAAGAGTAGGTAAAGCTAAAGGTCTTCCCCTGACATTAAATCCAGTCTTGTCCGACTCTGGGAGTTGGTGCTCATCTCCGTTTCTAAGCCGAATAGCCATCGTTGTCCATAGACACCTCCAAGGTCATGTGACCAACATGATTGCATGGAGTGCCATTACCTTCCCGCTGGAGCGGTACCTATTTATTTACTCACATTTGCATGTTTTCGAACTGCTAGTTTGGCAGAAGCTGTGGCTGACAGCGGAAGCTCACACCCCTCCCCAGATTCTAACCTGCAACCTTTTGCACTCAAAGTACACAAAGGTTTTTGTGCCATAACATCATAAGAAGAGCCTTGAAACTCTATCAGTTCAAAAGCCTAGGTAGTTTCCAGTGGTACCAAGAAAAGCCACAGGAAAGTCATGAACAAGATGATAAAACAAGGACAAATATTTTATAATTTGATGGGGTGTGTCTTATTGTTATGTTCATGCGGCATTTTATTTTGCCATAGTATGTAAGGAACCTTGAGTCCTCTGCGGGGTGAGAAAGGTGGAGTAAAAATGAAGTAAACAATAAATACATACATACAAATAGGCTGAGAGATAGCTTTTATCCTAGAGCTGTGACTATATTGAACTCTGTGCTTTCACACTGATGTAGCATTAGGGGTGTGCAATAGCGATTAGAATGTGGAAGGATGGGCACTTTTGTAATTTGTAATATATAATGTGATTGGGGATGGTATTTAATTTTGTTGCAAGATGTATAGTGACAATAAAGTTATTCTATTCTAATCCAGACACGGAGCTAGGAGACTGCTGCCTTCTTCTGCCAGGCATCCTCAGAAGTTGTGAGGTTTCACAACCAAAAAACCTACAACAACCCAGTGCTAGTGTTTTTGGTAGAGGGGGCAAAAGACCAACTCACAAGATGATTTCATAGCATTGAGCAATGGAACCTGGATTCAATTCCAGTGGTTCTCAACCTGTGGGTCCCCAGATGTTTTGGCCTTTATTTCCCAAAAATCCTAACAGCTGGTAAACTCACTGAGATTTCTGAGAGTTGTAGGCCAAAACATCTAGTGACCCACAGGTTGAGAACCATTGTCCTATAATCTGCATTTGCTGGGTTTATTATTAGTAATTATGATTATTAGTTGCCGCGGGACCTTCTCCGTGAATAAGTAGAAATGTCTTCTTTTACAGAGTTTGGAATCTTTTGGGGGGGGGGGGCGAGGCTACAATTCCCAGAATCCCCCAGTTGGCATGGCCAATAGTAATGTTGACTAATTTAGGAGCGGTAGTCCCCAAAGTAGTATTTCTAGTTTCTGGAGCCATCCTTTCTTCCTAAAAGGTTGTCAGCTGACCATCCTGGATTCAAGTATGTTTTTTGTGTTTAGGGCTGAAAAGTCTTCTGCAGCGAAACCAGGGACTTTGAAATGCTCTTCAGCATCTGGACAGGAGTAGACCCAAATATTTGCTCAGTTTCCCTCACTAGGATGAGATGTTTTGCATTTCTCTTTTTTGGCTGTTAATTGTGAAGTTGAGTTTAAATGATAACCTTCAGGTCACCCTACCATGATAGACCTTCAGATCACCCATTCATGAACTATCCTGCTCAGACGCTGCAGACTCAAAATCATAAACTATAGTAACTATTTTTTTCAAATTGTATTTGTATATATAAACAGGAAGATGCAACTTTTGGGGAGATGTTTGTATTTTTATGTGACCTGTTCCTTTTGTGCAAGGATAGTGCATAAGTGGTACCAAATGTGTGTGAGCATGTGCCTGCCACCCCTTTGAAGCCACCCCTGGTAGTAATCAACATAACACCCCGTGGCAGTGAATTCCATAAATTAAGCTGAAAAAAATAAATTTAAATATGAGCAATGTACAGTAGAGTCTCGCTTACCCAACCTTCGCTCACCCAACATTCTGTATTATCCAACGCAGTCTGCCTCCCTCCCAGATCCACAGCTGTTTCAATACATTGTGATGTTTTGGTGCTAAATTCATAAATACAGTAATTACTACATAACGTTACCGTGTATTGAACTGCGTTTTCTGTCAATTCGTTGTAAAACGTTATGGTTTTGTACTTAATTTGTAAAATCATAACGTAATTTGACGTTTAATAGGCTTTTCCTTAATCCCTCATTATTATCCAACATTTTTACTTATCCAACATTATGCCTGCCCTTTTGTGTTGGATAAGTGAGACTCTACTGTACTATACTCATGGATTCAACTATTCACATCTTGAAAACATTTTTTTAAATAAACCATTTTACTACACCCCTATATCAAATGGGACTTGAGCATCCATGGGTTTTGGCATCCATGGGGGGAGGGGGGGGGTATAATGGAACTAAACCTCAGTGGATACTAAGGACACACTGTATTTGTTTTCTGTTGTTTGTTTTTGGGGTGTATGTAGAAATTTCTGTGCGAGACCTTATGTAACTGCAAGGCAATGTATTATATCACAACAAACAAATAACGTGCCACTGCGGCCATAACAGTCCACTCAGTGCCAAGCTTTTGTTCATTCTCCTTGTCTGGAGTCATGTGATGACACACACACAGACACGCACATACACAAAAAGTTGTGAAAAATCCTGCAAAACAAGGGGACCACAAATGTCTTTGTTGTTTTCTCGGCGGCCCCTTCTACGCAGTTGTATAAAATCCACATTGAACTGGATTATATGAGAGTGTGTATTCTGATAATCCAGTTCAAATCAGATACTGTGGATTATCTGCCTTGATATTCTGGGTTATATGGCTGTGTGGAAGGGCCCTGCTTTGCCCAGTTCTGGACTTGCAGAAGTTGGCTCCCTTGTTTATCGCTTTGCCTCCTTCCTCTGGCACCTGCTCCTCTCATGGCATTTTTTCAAGATTTTGGGCAGGGGCATTGGTCACACCTGTGTCAATCATTTGTGTATTTAGTCATAATGACACTTTCCCCTTTGCTGTGACAGCTTCACTTTTTTCTTGAGATGTGTTCCTCTTTGAGACAAATGATGTCTCTTCTGGGTTTTCATGCTGATTTTTAGTCCTTAGGATGTGCCACAAGGTACTTGTGTATTCAAGCTGCCTGCCAGTGAGCTGTGAAGCTATGTAAGGCGCCAAAAACTTTTTAAAAACTTTATATTAAGTTTTATTCACTCCACCTTCACCCCCCTATATTTGGAACCCAAAGCGGCTCACAATACATTTGCGTTATCAGAGGTTAGATCAATCCCTCTTTATCTCATCAGGAAGTGGGCAATTCTATGAATTGTGAGGTTAGAGCATGCTTCCTCCGGGCTGGTGCTTTCCATGTGGTAGATGAAACTGCAATTGTTTGTCCCCACTAGAGTAAACTTAGTGAATCAATGAGAACTTATTAACTTATTAATATTTATTGGCACTCCGGTGATTCAATAGCTTTACTCTAGCTGGGTTAAGAATTGTATTTAGGTACTATTTTCCTGGCAGCACATACAGACATGACACATACTTAAGCCTTAGAGCTACTACCTGCTTGTTATGGTAGAAGTTATGGATTTGTGTTTTGAAAAGGAAGGACGCAATGAAACTGGACAAGAAATGTCTCTCTAATCCCTATCTTATAAGGAAGTATTTTTATTTATTGCTCTTTTATTTCCTGTACTTGCATTACATAGCTATACTTCTTTGGTGCCATTTTAACAATTATGGTGAATGCTGTCGAGTCCTGGGATTTATAGTTTGGAAGGTACTTGGTATTCTCTGTAGGAGAGCCTTAATCCCCTTCCACACCGCCCTAGATCTGATCCCAGATTATCTGTTTATCCCAGATTATCTGGCAGTGTAGATTTATACAATCCAGTTCAAAGCAAATAATCTGTACTGCAGATTATTCTGTTAGAAATGTAATACAATGGTATGGTTGCTGATGACACGATAAATAAAAAAATAAAAAATCTGGGATCAGATCCTGGGATATAGGGCAGTGTAGAAGGGGCCCTAGTGTTTATAGTTCAGGAGAATGGGCTGATGATTTAAGTCCTTGGCTGAAGTCGTATCAGACTGCTTTAACTCTCAACCTCTGAGGATGCCTGCCATAGATGTTGGCGAAATGTCAGAAGAGAATGCTTCTGGAGCATGGCCTGGAAAACTCGCAACAACCCTTCTGTAACTCTGAAAGCTAAATACTGTGCAGTCATATAAATAGCCAAAAAATAAACTCGCTTGTGTATAAACTGATAAGGTCGCCATGTCTCTCTTCTACGGAGCGCTTGGTACCTTCCAAGTACCTCCCCAATCTACAAATCCCAGGAGAGCACCATGACTGCTTAAATAGTATCAAACTGCTGTTAACTGTATAGTGCAGATATTCTCTTTCCCAAAGGAAACGTACTCTTCTCTTTTGATCAACTGGTGTATGGATCTCCTTCTTCTACTGTTGCATTGCACCTCCAGCCTGTGTGTTGTGGACCTTGTTTACAGTTTCACAAAGGAGGCTGGCTAATGAGTCCTCCTCCCTGAGTTATAATAGAGGCCAGGTTTCCCTGGTTGCTTGAAACCAGCTTTGTGTCAACATTCTTGACCTCTGCTAATTGCTTTCTCCTTGGATGCTGTAGTCATTGTGGTGGAACGAAAAAAACAAACCTTGCCCATCAGTTAAAGTGGATGGAAACCTCTCGATAGAGATCCCACCTGCCTGAGCGATTCTGGGGAAAGTATTGCTTAGATGTCTTAGGATCACAGTTCTTTGTCCACACACAAGTTGTCCAACAGTCAAATTCATCTAGAAACACTTCATTTCTTGTTGCATTTCCCCCTCTAAGTGCAATGTGTGTATATACCTGCACAAGCTTTCCCTGGCACTTTAAAAGGCATATAAAGTACATCTCCCCACCTCACATTTTGAGGAGTGGATCTGTAGCACTGCTTCTTAAACTACGGGCCTCAACCCCAAGGCGTAGTAAAAATTGGCAACTGTAAAAGGTTTCTGAATGCATTCTAGACATTTGCACCAATCTTTTAACAACAACATGCAGTGTTTACAGTGAACTCTGAAAAAATGGGTTGTTGTAAGTTTTGCGGGCTGTATGGTCATGTTCCAGAAGCATTCTCTCCTGACATTTCACCTGCATCTATGGCAGGCATCCTCAGAGATTGTGAGGCATGTTGGAAACTAGTAAAATGGGATTTATATATCTGTGGATTATATATCAAGGTGACCAATTGAAACGTTCACACTTGTCTCCAACAGACAAGAATTCTTTCTCCCACCCTGGACATTCCATAAGTTGGGTTCTGGCCCAACTTACCTGTCCTAATGCATCTCTCCTTATGAACCTTCCAGGACTTTAAGATCATCTGGGGAGGCCCTGCTCTCGATCCTGCCTTTGTCACAAGTACGACTGGCAGGGACGAGAAACAGGGCCTTCTCAGTGGTGGCCCCCGGCTATGGAACACCCTCCCTAGGGATATCAGATTGGCCTCCCTTTTAACATTCCAGAAAAGGGCCAAAATTGGCTTTTTGAGCAGGCATTTGCAAACATAGTGTAACAGACATAGGAAAATGGAATGGTTGGACAATGTTTTAACAAGGAGACCCTAATGATATATGTTTTATTTACTATGCTATGGTTTTATATTATCTTAATGTTTGAATTGTATTCTAAGTGCATTTTATGGTCTTGGTATCGACTGTAGACTGCTCCAAGTCGCCTGCAGGTTGAGCGGGATGGTATATAAATGTAGTAAATAAGTAAACAAATGAGTATAAACCCAATTTTCCTAGTTTCCAACAGCTGTACAACAACAACAACAACAACAACAAAAGGAAAATCAGATTGTTTAACAAGTCTTGGAAATGCTGGTTAATTATCAGTAAATGTTTGATTTTTATATCTGTTGTATATACCTATTCACCTGAGGTCACGTAAACATTTCTTGGGCAGATAGGGATTGCGAGTGTAAAATGTTTTAAAAGCCCTGATCTATAGAATATGTCCCAAAGATAGTAATTCTTATGTCTACCTGTTTCCATAGGATGAGATGATGGGATGAGATAATGGAGCTGATAGTAGCCACACTTCTGTTGTCTGGTGTGACGACATCAGTGTGGGTGGAGGAGGCAAGGCAAGAGTGGCAGCGGTGATGTAAAATGCCTTCGGGCACAGCAGTGTGGGGGCAGCAAAATCTGCCCTGTCAGGAGAGACAACTGCCTGGGAGCCGGCAGGGCAGCTTTTCTCATTGATGGAGATGGTGTTGTAATGGGTATCAAATCACAATAAGGTACTAACAAGATCCCAGGCTCTATTTTAATGACACATATAATGCCCCAGGCCCAGTGAACTCCACAATCCCAGAGACATCAAGGCATTACTGACATCAGCTCTCATTTTTGGGCACGATGGGCACAAGGACTTCTGCTTTGCCCCATTGTGGCATGGAGGTGACCCTGGATGAATGCTTGCAAAGCATGAATTCAGGCTTAGTTTTAAAACAGTGGTTAGGCTTTGAGTGCATCCCTGAAAAAGGAGGACTGAATCTCTGTTAGCCGTGGACTAAACTAGCTAATAGAGTGAAGCTCTTCACTGAGATGTTGCCCACCAGTGACTTAGGCCCCTTCCACACAGATGAATAAAATCCCACATTATCTGCTTTGAACTGGAATATATGGCAGTATGGATTCAGATAACCCAGTTTAAAGCAGATATTGTGGGATTTTCTGCCTCAATATTCTGGGTTATGTGGCCGTGTGGAAAGGCCCTTAATCCCAGTCTGTATTGGAAGAGGGACAACCTGCACTGCTGATTGATCATTGATCTTCAGGGTAAATATCAATAGACTGGGTGGTGGGATTTCCCATACCCAATATTGAGTTTAGCCTTACACTCCCCATATTGCTTAAGACTAAAGAACTCTTTGTCAACATACAAAAACACCAAGAGAGTGAGGATGGGGGGGATCTCATACCAAATCTTGAGTTTTCTCTCATACTCACGATATTGCGTAAGACTAAAGAACAATCTCTGCAAACGTGTTGTGTAACCTTGTTTGAGGAATTACGTTCGGCTGACATTGGGACAAACACAATTCGTCATATGATGGTAACGTGCCACTTTCCACAAAGGTATCCTGCCATCACTTGAAGGCTATGTAGATAAGAGAAAATCTATTTTGACCACCCGGAGCGCCGTCCCACACTCTCTCTAGCCCCTTAGCAGCACTTTGGACCCATACCATCCCAGCCTCACTGTTACAATACACACAACACTTTTCACTTCTCCTAGCCCTTTTCAGGAAGGGGATATATGCGTACATAACAGAGCCTAGAAAAATGTGATTTTTTTTAAATATCTAGATTTATTGAGCCAGCATGTCGCTGACTATGCTAGTTAGGGAATCTTGGAAGTTGTAGTCTGAAAAATACCTTTCCTAAGATGGAAGTGGAAGCCTCTCCCAACTTGGCATGCATCAATTATCAGACTAGTCAAAGGTAAAGGTTTCCCCTTTACATTAAGTCTAGTGGAGTCTGACTCTGGGGATTGGTGCTTGTCTCCATTTCTAAGTCAAAGAGCCGGCGTTGTCTGTAGCTGCCTCCTAGGTCATGTGGCCAGCATGACTGCATGGAATGCTGTTACCTTCCCCCTGATGTTAAGTCCAGTCATGTCCTACTCTGGGGGTGGGTGCTCATCTCCATTTCTAAGCTGAAGAGCTGGCGTTGTCCGTAGACACCTCCAAGGTCATGTGGTCAGCATGTCTGCATGGAGTGCTGTTACCTTCCCCCCGGAGTGGTACCTATTGATCTACTCACATTTGTATGTTTTCAAGCTGCTAGGTTGGCAGAAGCTGGAGCTAACAATGGGAGCTCACCCTGTCCCTCGGATTCGAATCACCAACCTCCTGGTCAGCAAGTTTCGCAGCTTGGCGGTTTAACCCGCTGCACTACTGCAATCCCAAATATCCTGACTGTGAACGGTGGAGACTGTACTTCAGCAACGCTGGAGGGAACCAGATTAGGGAAGGTTGACTCTTAGGATTAAAGAGAGTGGCCACAATCCTGTTGGCTTTCAGAGCTACAATAGTGTTGGTGATGGCAGGGATGGGATGGGGGAGTGAGGAGCATTTTTCTGTCCACACAACTATTAATAATGTGCTTTGTTGCTGGGTTAAAAAGAGACATGTAAATGTTTTCTAGGTTACGTACAAAATAATTGTATCTTAGGGTTGGGAGGGACCAGAAAAACTTCCGTTCAGGTCCACCCTGCCTCCGTGTTGCATGAGCCACAAATTGGCTCAGAAGCAGTTTAACCTGCCATGCAATTTGGAGAGCTGAAGTAAATGGGATGCACATCCCAGAGTGCCTTGAAAACACACAGCTCAAAGTTTACACAATGGACAACTGAGTCCAGACACGTGTCACAGGAAAAGGAAGGCTTCACTCCAAATCCATTGCACTATGGAACACGATTTCTGTTCTTATAAATGTCATTTCCAAATTGGGTCAATCATTAAAAACATGGAAAAAGTTTATTAAACTGCCAAAACTTTGTTTTTGTGGGACACCCTGCAGCACATTTTGTTATAGTTTTTCCATAAATATCTCATAGAATCTCAATCAATTCAACGTAGTTTGCGGCAGCCACAAAAACAAAGTTTCTGGAGTATAACAACTACTTTCAAAGTAAGTATCGTACCAATTGAACAGGAAATAGCACTTTCAAACCAGGAACAGAACATTTGTCAATTTTTGTCACATAGTGTTACTTGTTTGACTTATTTGAGCCTCATTCTTCCTTTTAGACTGAAGAGTCATTTACTGTAAGATATTCTGTTTTAGATTTACAACAACCCTGTCAGGTAGGCTAGGCTTAAGAGGCAATGAATCTCTTAGGTCAACAGGGATTTAAGTCAGAAACACAATATTGAAACCCAGCCTTCTGCCCACTTCAGTTGTTGTTTTGTGTGTGTGTTATTTTTGTTGATTTATTTATATCATGCCATTCCAAAGCCCTGGAATTCAAGGGCCCAGCTAGAAGGACACATCATTCAAAACTTCAAATATAATTTAACTTTGGATAGAGTTAAATCCAGATCTGCAATTTCCAGCAACTATGGATTGTTGTGTCGCATATTAGTAAACAGTTATTAATACTGTACTAATACTAATACTGTATAGGTCATGGCCATGCACATTTTTTTGTATCTTGAGCACCAAGGAGACCGTAATGATATATGTTTTATTTACTATGCTATGGTAATTGTATTTTATGGTCGTGGTACCGACTGTAAGCCGCCCCAAGTCGCCTGCGGGTTGAGAGGGACGGTATATAAATGTAGTAAATAAATAAATAAAATTCCTAGAACTGAATCTCCACAGAGTCTTTTTTTTATCATGCCAGAAGCGACTTGAGAAACTACAAGTCGCTTCTGGTGTGAGAGAATTGGCCATCTGCTGAGATGTTGCGCAGGGAATGCCTAGATATGTTACTATCCTGTGGGAGGCTTCTCACATGTCCCCACATGGGAAGCTGGAGCTGACAGATGGGAGCTCGCCCCACTCCCCGGATTTGAACTGCTGACCTTCAGGCCAGCAGTTCAGCTGGCACAAGGGTTTATCCCGTTGCGCTCACGCGGTTCATCACAGATATGGTCAGGCTGCTGCAATTCTAAAAACATGCCCATTATATGGAAAAGCAACAAATACAGCTCATTATTGAAGGTCCTTTCCCAAAGTGTCATAGTTTTAGTTTAGATTGATGTTTTAGCCATGGATAAATCTGTGAAAAGAGACACGAGACCTGTGTCAAGAACGAAGAAGTGTGCAATGGTGGGTGGTGCTGTGTGCTGCTGATGCCGTTCTACGCATAGAAGGAGGAATGCCTGCCTTGTGGAGGGGATAAGCATCTGTGGGTCTGGGATGGGTGAGAGGCAGCGGTCAAACAATGGGGCTTATTGCCCTGACATATTTATTTCTGACTGGAATGTGTCCAGTTTCCAGCCACTGGTTCAGACCCTGCCTCCCGCTCTGAGATAAAAGGCCTCTTTGTCCTGCTGTTTTCCCCCCAGTAAGTTAAAAAAGACTGGGCTTCTTAAGTCTTTTCTTCGGTATTTAATTTGGAAAATGAGGAATCTTGGTTGATAAATGGAGTGACTTTGCAACCAGAGGGTTTACCAGTATTTGAGGAGTGCTCAATGGCACAGCCAGCTTAGTCTGTCTATGCATAATGGGATATAAAAGAATCCTGTAGCACAGACTGAGAAAAGGAAAGTTCTAAAATAAGCTTTTGTAGACTCGGCCTATTCATCCGGACTGATGAAGCATCCGATGTATGTGATCATCTGATTCATCCAAGCATTTGATGATGTGGACTTAACCTAGGAAAACTTAGACTCAATTTCCCGTCTCAACCTCAAAGATGCTGCAGGATCCCTTTATATCTTTTTATACCCTTACTAGCCATCCCTTGCCACACATTACTGTGGCCCAGTCTGTGTATATGTGTTTTGTGTGTGTATATGTGTGTTTGCATGTATATATGTGGTTTTGCACATGCATTGCAATGTATTTTATTTTGGCTTTTTAAGCCTCCTCTCCTATGTCTTTCAGTGTTTTTATGAGTGATGGTCACTCGTTGGCCTGATAGATGTATTGTGTCCACATTTGGTGTCAATTCATTAAGTGGTTTTTGAGTTACGTTAATCCCACAAATAAACATTACACTTTTTTATTTATATAGATTTCTGTTAGTTTTCATCATAGACCATTTTGTCCCAATTTTCATATTAGATGTAAGGGAGGTGTTTATGTGTCTTGCATTTATTTATTTATTTATTTATTTGTTTATTTATTTATTTATTTATTTGTGTCAAAAGTGACTTGAGAAACTGCAAGTCTCTTTTGGTGTCAGAGAATTGACTGCCTGCAGAGACATCGCTCAGGGGACACCTAGATGTATTGATGTTTTATCATCCTTGTGGGAGGCTTCTCGCATGTCCCCGCATGGGAAGCTGGGGCTGACAGATGGGAGCTCACCACATTTTGAATATTTGAACCACTGACCTTCAGGCCAGCAGTTCAGCCGGCACAAGAGTTTAACCCATTACACCACCACAGCTTCTATTGTCTATGTCTGTTGCTGAAGTGGGGAAAAGGGCTTCACTTTAGCCATTCCCATAGACCATCTTTTTGGAGAAAGGGCACCTCCTCATAAAACGGCCTAAGGCAGTGGTTCTCAACCAGTGGATCCCCAGGTGTTTTGGCCTATAACTCCCGGAAATCCCAGGTAGTTTACCAGGGAGTTGAAGGCCAAAACATCTGGGGACCCACAGATTGCGAACCACTGCTCTAAGGCATAGTGGTGGCTAGGCTCCAAGTTTGGAAAAACTACATTTTAGGACTTTGCAACTCCCTGAATACTTAAGCCCCAACAGCCAGAAAATTCAAGAGAGACAGCAGATCCAAAACAAGCAATTTTCCTAAGCTTTTAACGGATGGTTGAGCATTGGCCATTCCTGATGGACCATCACCCTTCCAAAAGAGAGCCGACCTGCTCTACTTCTTGTCCAGAAGGGCACTTTGCATCATCTTGAATGGGAGGGAATACCCAGGATTATTCAGCACAGGGTAGCTAAGGTTTAACTGACCAGGAATTGCACTCACCTGCTCTTACTTCATCGATGTAAAGTATACTGGAGGACCATTGTGTACTTTGTTTTTTTGAACTAGACCCCTGAAGACAAGAGTCTGGATACCTCCGATACCAAAGGCTCTGCATTAACTTCTTTCACTGTTGGGATTTGACACACGAGTGTCCTGGTGATATTTGATGCCTGCTTTGTTTGTTTGTTTTGCATACATGATCCAAGAAACTTAAGGTCATATACATTATTGTTATGCCTACCCTTCACCATCACAACCACCCTGGGAGACAGTTCAGTTTAGATGGCAAACATATTTCCATAAATCTACTATAGCATATGGTCCCAACTGAATTAGTCCTATTAAATCACTTGCTGTATGGTAAATTGACTCTTACTTAAATTAATCACTTTAATGAGTTAACTCTCATAGGGATAGCAAAAGGATTTAGATTATTATGTTTTTTGAGCATGAAGGTGCAAACCTGTAGGACTGGTGAATTCTGTTCTCTATTTTAACTTCTTTATCAAGTCTGTAAATTATATGGCCTTCCTGATGTTGTTAGACTATAGTTTTCAGCATTCCTCACGATTAGCAGCACTAAGCAGAGCTGATGGGTATTGCAATCAACCAGCATATTGAGGGTCACCCGGATACTGGGACAGAGGGATTATTTAGGATTATAGTATATACTTGAATATAAACCGACCGAATATTAGCCGAGGCACCTAATTTTACCACAAAAAACTAGAAGACTGTATTAACTCGAGTGGGTGGGAAATACAGCAGCTATTGCTAAATTTCAAAATAAAGATAGATACCAATAAAATTACATTAATTGAGGCATCAGTAGGTTAAATGCTTTTGAATATTTACATAAAACTGTAATTTAAGATAACACTTAAATTGCTTATTTATCCTTCCAATAATAAGTAAAAATGAGTAAAATAAAAAATGTAATAATAATAGAGTAAAATAATGGAAATGTAATAATAACAGTAATAATAGAGTAAAATAATAAATGTAATAATAATAATATAATTATAACAATAATAAATATAGTAACAAAATAAATGTAATAATAATAAATAGTGTGAAATAATAAATGTATTAATCATAAATAGAGAAAAATAATAAATGTAATAATAATAATAAATAGAGAAAAACAATAAATGTAATAATAATAAAATAATAGAGTAAAATAATAAATGTAATAAAATAATAGAGTAAAATAATGGAAATGTAATAATAACAATAATAACAGAGTAAATTAATGTAATAATAATAATAACAACAGAGTAAAATAATAAATAACCTTGACTCGAGTATAAGTCGAGGGGAGCCTTTTCAGCCTAAAAAATGGACTGAAAAACTTGGCTTGTACTCAAGTATATGTGGTAGATATAAAATGAATTTTATGGCAAAAAAATTAAGTGGGTTCACTTAATGTTAACATTCTGGTTTGGAAATTAAAATTGATTTAATACTCTTCTGATGTACTTCCTTCTTGTAAGTATACTCAGCAAGAGAATGGACATTTAATTTTGTCACTCTTGCAAAATCCTTAATCCATCGATTATTCTCCCATTGGCAGACCTACAGAAATCTAGAACATTTTATGCCAAAACTTATGTGGGTGTAATGATTAGAGTGTTTGAGTAAGACTGGCTTAGCCCAGATTCAAATTTCCATGCAACCTGGATGTTTTCAAGGTAGCCTTGGAACAATAGATATCTCTCACCCTTCACATACTTAGTAGGATTGTGATGGGAGGTGGAGAACTGACCTTGTTTGCAATCTTCAGCTTTGTGAAGAAAAGAATTGGTTTATCAAATTTAAAAATATTCTGCGGTTACATATAAATGCTCAACTTTCCTGTAAGATTAATCCTGAAAAGTAAGATCGATCCCGAAGGGTCTCTAAACTTGGCTCCTGCAAGATGTGAAGATATCCTACATCATCATCAGCATCTGTTTATACGGTGCCATCACTGAAGATGGTGCTTTACAAGTAAAAGAATCACAAAACCATTCCCTGCCCTTAGGGTTGCACACTAATTAAGATATGACACACAAGGAAAAGGAGATGGCAGGCTAGACAGATATTAAATATTCAACTATTACCAGGGATAACTTCATTAACTGTAAATAAATACAAAATACTTCAGATACAAGAGAAGAGAAATTGAAGCTATCCAAGCCACTGAGACTAAAAAGTGGTATTTCTTAACATGCCAGACTATAGTAATTGCAATGAGCAAGTGTCAAACTCCAGTCAATATTGCTGAATTATACCCAAAAAACAAATGTTACCATTACCAATACAACACTGCTTCTCTTTTTCTCTTGGGGCAAAGAGCAGTGGCAATTGGGATGGAAGGAGGACCTTTCAAAAGCTTCTCCTTTGGACAAAGGTGCTGACAAAACTATGCATGTTATTGGAATCTGAGATCTAATGCTTAAACTTTGCTTCTGGGTCTCTTCTGTGAGGCACTGGTTTCTTCTGTGTGGAAGTTACCCTTTGGACTATAACTCCTGGGCACATTTCCTCAGTTCTCCTCCTCCTTGGATTTCTCTCTTGGCCTCTTCCTCCTGTTTTCCAGGCAGATCTGTGTGATGTAACCTTTAGCATGGGGCCAAAAAGAGGCTGTGCCCTTAACTTTTCATCTACTATTTGCATGTCCAAAGCTGAGTAGGATTGTCCCTCCCATCTGAATCACTTCTGGAGAACCCTTTCACAACAGGTAGTTCCCTCCTGAGTAAACAGCTACAACCTGGAGACGTGGAGGAAAGGCAGGCTGCTCCATTGCAAAATGACTCAACCCCAACTGCAAAACAAGCAGGAAGATATATCTGTGGGTTGATATCTTTGAGCAATCATCTCCAAACAAGATGTTGACAAACATTGTGACCACTGCCTCCACCCACATCTAGGGTGGGAATCCTCTTTTCTTTCTAGATTGACATGGGGTTTCTTTATAGACAACTGAATGAGAGAAAGACAATGTAATCCTATGGTTAAAGTGGGAACCCAACAGTTTGCTGTCAGAAGCAGAGGACAAATGGTGCACCTTCATTTATTCCACATCCAGAAATTGACTGGACTGGCAGTGGGAAATTGCCACAGCACCGGTGGTAGGACAGTGTCTTTGAACTTGGAGAAGGGACGGCAATTCCCATCGGCCCTAGCCAGAATATCCCATGGAAGTGTGCAATAGGAGCTGCAGGCTATGAATATGAGGGATGCAATGTGGCCAAAAAAGATCCAGGACAGTCGCTGCACTATTTATATCCCGCCTTTCTCACCCAGAAGGGGACTAAGGGTGGCTCACAGCAGAAGCACAATTCGATGCTTAAAATACATATAAAAATAAAACAACATAAACTTTTAAATAACTTAAGTAAAACATATCACTTAAAATAATTACTTAAAATCACATATTTTGTGGATTTTCATTCTCCTAACAGTTTGACAAGACTCTCTTTCTGCAATTAACCCTTGAAAACGGTCCCTTTTTGCCTAATAACTGGGCTGGGTCTAATGGGAGTTATAAACAATCACAAGGAAGGTCCCTGTCATTTTGCAGCAGAACCACACTGAAATGTGTGTGTGTCTTTTTTGGGAGGGGGGGGGGTTAGGAGACTAGGGTGTTTGAATGAAGCTAGAATTCTGTATCTCCAAGGCCCTTTTAAATATACAGTTGTAGCGCTATGATTCCACTTCAGCTGTCATGGTTTCCTCCTATAGAATCCTGGGATTGGAAGATGAGGGAGGAATGTTTCGAGTTCAGCTAGGGATCTCACTTGATGTCTCCCGAGGAAACAACACTCAGCCCTCCACATTTGCTTGGCTTAGGGACACTGGACCCCCACTAAAGTGAAAACTGTGAACAAAATATGTATATTTTAATCTGAGAAAACTCTTTAGGAATCAATGGGTCCTCCAGCACAAATCTCTGGTCAACACCTGCTAGCAATTGACCATCGAACAGCACTTCTTCTCCTCCTTCTCCTCCTCCACTACCTCCTCCACCATCTCCTCCACCACTGCCTCCACCACCTGCACCACTACCTCCACCACCTCCTCCACCACTACCTCCACCACCTCCTCAACCACCACCTCCATCACCTCCTCCTCCACCACCACCACCACCTCCTCCTCCACCACCACCACCTCCTCCTCCACCACCACCACCACCACCACCTCCTCCACCACTACCGCCACTACCTCCTCCACCACCACTACCTCCACCATCTCCACATTTCTTCCTGTATTTAGATACAAAGTGGAGAAATAATCCCTCTAGAAATCTCTAGGTCTGTTTGCATTATTCTATGGTCAATTTTCATGGAGTCATCCTGGGAACCCAGAGATTCCTAGACAGAATGTATTAATCAAATCCGTGAATAATCAAATCTGCTAAAGTTAAATCTACAAATGTTGATGGTGAACTGTATACCACTCTACCCCGGTTTGAAAGGATTACGCTATGAAGGTTAAAGTGGAAACACAGTGCTATCTATGCCTATGTGATGTTAAAGGCAGCAAAATCAAAAGACTGAAAGACCGCAGTTCCCATTTATGTGGAAATGATACCCACTGCATTAAGTGCAGTTTACTTCTGAGTGGACACATATGCAAGTGTGTTGTAGATCATTTTTTCCTGTGTATAATTGCAACTATGTAGATATGTGTGTTTAGGCCTGTGTTTCTCTGCCTGGAATTACCAAGGTTCCCAATTGCAGGGAAGCCCTCAGGGGAGTGGCACACTTGCTGCTTTCCTCTTTCCTTGGAAAGATGGGAGCGGAGGAAGTGGGTGGGGAGCAAACACACACAGAGGCACCTGTGCCCTCAAGTGCAGCTGCCTGGGCTAATTTTAGGCCCTTCGGCTTTGACATAGCCCCCTGTAAAAATGCCTTTCAGAGTCTGCCTTTCCTGCATTCTTCCGCCTTCTCCTCTGAACAGAGTAACGCCTTTGGACCACTGGCATGGAGACCTTCCTAAGAGAAATGTGCAGCCTGCATTTCCCTTGCAGTATCGCAAACACACATGACAGACTTAGTACACAATACACTTTTAGCAGCCAATTGTTAAGGACTATTTATACTGCCATCCTACAGTTTGTCTATGTTGCTTGGGGAAAGCTGGTAGAAGACAAGCTCAGTTTGTCTAGTTCAGTAGGAGGACAAAATTCCCACTAATAATCTCCATCTGTGTGTGGCATAGAGATTTGAGCACTGAACTACAACTCTGGAGAGCAGGGCTTGATTTCCCACTTGACTATCAAAACCCACTTTGGACAAGTCAACTTTGGGTGCCAATTGTAAAACCTCGTTGAGTCCCCTTCAGGGTTGAGAAGGGTGGAGTATAAATATGGTAAATAAAAATATATATAAATAAATAAACTCACAGCCCAAGAAAACCCAGTGATAGTCTCCATAAGTCAGAAACAACTTGCAGGCACATAACTACAACAAACTACTCAAAAGCTAATGTTTAATCATCATGATGGGCATTTCCTGGTTCTGTAGTGACTTTCACGGCAAAGAGGTAGACTGGATCCTATGTGCCTCCAAATCTTTATAGGTTGCAGAACGTGCTTTGGAACTTTATAACAAAATCTGTAGAAAAATGTGTAGATATTGTGCTCCAAGAATCTCCAGTCCCTGCTTGTTGTTACGCTTTCATGTTGATTCCTAATCTATATATCTGGCTCTTCCTAAAGCCTTTATTAGTTCAGTCACAATTAGACTCATATAACTTTTTCTAATGGGGGTCTAGGCTGGGAGCTTTGAATTGTCCTTGGAAAACAAGAGTTTAGAGATGATATTTTCCCTCTTTCTTCCTCCTTCTAAGCAGACCACACTTGAGTAGTCAGAATTCTTGCTGTAAATAATCCTTGCTATCCACAGAGCACAGTTGTAATTTAATTCTCAATTAATAATTCCAGATTGCATCAGAGGAAGGGACTATCAGGAGACAGACAAACTTTTGTCCCTACTCAAGAATTTATAGTTGAAACAAGTCCTGAACTGTAAACTTCCAAGGTCTAAAGACCCGCAACTCAGCCCTGATGAACTTCAGAGTGTGTGATGTGATAATAGAGCCAAAAAACACTGTTGATATACATTTAGGACCACATTTAAGCAGTGTTTCCATCATACAAATCCTCCCCGTACCTGCCCAGGGCCCCAATTCTCCCCATCCCTGTGACTTCTGTATCCACAGGAAAAGCATCATGCGTTATTCTTCCCCAAGATAAGGATGGTGATTGTCTTTCTTCTCCCTGATGTCATGATGGCTTGGCCCCAGTTGGCACCAAGGAACAGAAAGGGTGGATGGAACTGATGGGAGTCTTTGGCCGTTGGAAATGGCCATGTGCCAGGTATGAGAACACAATTGGCAGCCAATGATTTATAGGAACCTGAGCTGTAGATGGAGGAATTGGAACTTGTCGGGATTTCGTCAATTGGGCTGTGTTCTGCATTTTCCTGTAGAAGCCCACTTCTTCCTGAGTTTAATTTTAACCCCGATTATTCTCAAACTGTCAACCAAAACCACACAAATGACAATTTTGTCACGTACAAGAAGAACATTTGTAGTTTCATGTCTCCCTAAAGTGACTAAAATGCCTTACACAATGATTGAAAAATAAGCCAGATGTTGTACCTCTCCATCCTCTTATGATGGAGAAGTACAACGTAAGAGGAAAAAGGAATGGGGAGAGGAAAATTCTCGCAGGTGGTTCTGTGATGAATGTGAATGCAAAATGGCTTGTTTTGATTCCTTTGCTATCTTTTTAGATTAGAGATGTTCAATGCAGGCTTAAATTGCTTCAGACTTGGGACTCTGGTTCAAGCAGTGGAGAGCAATGTATTTAAAAATAGAAGAATGCATTGAAGGGTCAGCATTCTCTGCCTTGTGGGGATGTATGCATCCAACCAACCCTATCTCACCATGCTGACTATTTCTCCCAACTGCTGCAGAACTCTTAAACCCTTTCTGAAGGTCCACAGTTCCTCTGAGCATAATATTCATCCTACTTTTCCCACTTGCTTTATCGAAGGCACTGGGAATCTCCATGTGAACAATTCTTATTCTGTAGAGAAGACTAGCAATTTCAATATTTTGATGTAATTGTGCTATATGGTTGAGTGGGGATTGGGACCCTAGTCTCCAGAGTCATGGTCCCTTGCTCAAACCACTACAACACACTGCTTCTCTCCACAGTTTTTTTTTTGTCATGTCAGGAGCGACTTGAGAAACTGCAAGTTGTTTCTGATGTGAGAGAATTGGCTGTCTGCAAGGACGTTGCCCAGGGGACGGCTGGATGATTTGATGTTTTTATCATCCTTGTGGGAGGCTTCTCTCATGTACCCGCATGAGTAGCTGGAGTTGATAGAGGGAGCTCATCCTCCTCTCCCTGGATTCGAACCTGTGACCTGTCGGTTTTCAGTCCTGACGGCACAGGGGTTTAACCCACTGCGCTACCGGGTACTCCACAGTGATAGCAACACTTTAACAGGAGCCCCCAATTGTGCAATAGGTTAAGCCCTTGTGCCTGCAGGACTGCTGACCAAGAGGTCAGCGGTTTGAATCTGGGGAGAGCGGGTTGAGCTCCCTCCCACAAGGATGGTAAAACATCAAACACCTGGGCGTCCCCTGGGCAACGTCCTTACAGATGGCCAATTCTCTCACACCAGAAGCGACTTGCAGTTTCTCAAGTCACTCCTGACACACACACACACACACACACAAACAAAACAACCAACAGATGGACTTTACAGATCTCAATCTGAGAGCTACTTCATCTTCCCTTGGATAATGGGAGATTTACCAAGTGCCAGTTGGAGACAGGGATACAATTCAGGGCTTCATTGTCGGAAGGGATGGGGGCAAAATTCATGGCAAGGTTCAAACACTCATGCTTAATTTCAGGATCAAAGGAGTCAAAGCTTAAGAATAGCATTCATTGTGACTGCCTTTTCATACCTCGTAATAGAGATATGACACATCTGAGGGATGATCACAAGTTGTCACGTAATCCGAAACAAAGGAGGGAAGTGGTACAGTGCAGTGTCTCCCCCACATGTCACCACAATTGTGGCGGTTCTGCCCCTTCGAGATTCAGCAGGTCCTTTTGAGAGGCAGTTCTTTCCAGCAGGAAACAAAACAACTCCCCTTGATAAAAATGCATGCATTCAGCTTTGCTATGCTTCATCGTCCATCTCCCTGCCAACTCTTTCTTCTCTTTCTGCTGACTTTTTAGTCATGGCTCAGTCAAGCCCGACAACCTCTTTTTCCTATATGAGTCACTTTATGTCTCACCTTTTGGTTTTAGTTTGTGGGGTGGGAAAAGAGCGATGGTGGTCTCATGCTAGAGGACAAAGGCAAGGGCATTTCTGAGAAGGAGAGAGATAAAAACGCTGGCCAGCAGCAGACCCAAAAATGGAAACAAGCCGCAGCAGCCGCAGCAGCATTGTCGCCAGAGGCAGCACATTGTGTATGTGTGTTGCTGGGCGTGTAGGAATGTGGATGGTGTAGTACTTGTTTTCACGTGGCAAATACCAGCTCGGCAAAGGAATGCATATATATTGCTTCTGATGGGGATTTAGGGTTGGAGAATTGCATCTTGAAAGTGCCAAGGAATGCAGGAAGTTTGTGGGATTCCAGGTGAAATTTTAAAAGACCAACAAAAGTAATGGTTGGCCCTGATCAAAATCGTTGTAAATGGGAAGAAAATTATTCTGCCGCAACACACCTCAGGATCGTCATTATAACCACCCCCTTAAATATGTGTGTATTCTGTGCCAAGTTAAGCCACATTTTGATTCAGGCAAAACAGAATTATGCACCTGTGCTGGTGACTTCACATACAGTTGGCCATGATATCCACAGACCCCTTATCCGCAGATTCCATCATCCATGGCTCAAAAATAGTTTGAATCATAGAGTTGGAAGAGACCTCATGGGCCATCCAGTCCAACACCCTGCCAAGAAGCAGGAAAAACTCATTCAAAGTCACCCTGACAGACGAACCATCCAGCCTCTGTTTAAAAGCCTCTAAAAGAAGGAGCCTTCACCACATCTTGAGGCAGAGAGTTCCATTGCTGAACAGCCCTCACAGTTAGGAAGTTCTTCCTAATTTTCAGGAGGAATCTCCTTTCCTGTAGTTTTCTGTGTCCTGGTTTCCAGGACAGCAGAAAGCAAGCTTCCTCCCTCCTCTCTATGACTTCCCCTCACATATTTATACGTATACATAGCCATTATGTCTCCTCTCATTGTTTTTCCCATTTTATACAAGGGACACAATGTTACTGCACCATGTTATATAATGGGAACTGAGAATCCATGCATTTTGTTATCCATGTTTGGGTCCGGGAACTCAATCTCAGCAGATACCAAGGACCCACCATACTCACACATATTATGACATTTTATTGCTTCTGCTATTTACAGGATTAGCAGACCTGCGGGCTGCAGAGGTTAATATCCTGTAGATGAAGAAATTGAAGAGACTGAATTCTGCAGCTGTAGCAATGCCTCCCTATGTTGGGCTTAGCTGCAGGGTTGCATCACACACACACAGAGGGAGGACTGTCCTTGAGCCTTTCCCCAGCCTTTGCTTCTCCTTCTCTTTGGCTTCTCCATCCAGTGAAGGGTAAATTGGAAGGAGCCGCCTCCCCCCGCTGAGAACATGGATTTCTCTTTTCTCCCTCCTTCTTTTTTAATCTTGGGACATGGTGCTACTGCTTTCTATCTCTGTAGCTCTTTTGTTTCAAGCTGGTAGCTGCTCTGAAAAGAAAGCATTATAGAAAAGTCCCCTAATGGGCTACAGCAGTGGAATGAAAGCCAGCCCAACGCCTTTTCCATGCAAGGGCATAAAGGCTCCCCATTGTGTAGCCATGACAGCCCTTTAATTGGCAGGGCTCTGGGTCGGGACCCTGGGGCAGCCTGCGACTCAAAAACGCCTGCCCCTTTCGCCACACACCCACCACCGGGCCAACTACAACACTCAGGCCCTGGCTGTGGGAATGGTGAGGCGGTCCCTTGCACATCCGCCCGAAAGATGCTGAGAGAGGCGGGAAACTCCTTCTTCATGTGGGAGGGAGGGGAGATAAGGAGATGGACTGCTTCAAAGCACCATTGTCATCTGTGCCTTTCCATCAGCCATAGGAAACTGTATAGGGATTGCTTCAGCCACAGGGAGAAGCAAAAAGCTAAGCAGAGCCATTTTCCCTCTCCAGTCTTGCCTTTTAAGACTTTGCCTTCCTTGGGTTTTATTATTTTGTCACATTGATATCCAATGCTTTCCTCCCAAAAGCACAAGGTGGCATACTTGGTCCTTCCCTCCCATATCTTGTAAGAACTTTGTGAGGTTTGGAAAGACTTGGCAACGGTAGTCCACGCTCTTGTTAGGTCCCGTATAGATTACTACAACACGCTCTACATGAGTTTGCCCTTGAAGACTGTTCAGAAGCTTCACTTGGTCCAACAGGCAGCAGCTAGGATGCTCACTGGAGTAGCGTACAGAGAGAGGACATCCCTCCTGTTGCGCAAACTCCACTGCTGGCCAGTTTGCTACCGAGCACAATTCAAGGTGCCCTAAACAGTTTCAGCTCAGCTTACCTGTCCAAATGTATCTTCCCCCTATGAACCACCTGGGAGGTTAAGATTATCTGGGGAGGCCCTGCTCTTGGTCCCACTGTTCTAGCAAGCGCGACCGGTGGGGACGAGAGACAGGGTCTACTAGGTGGTGGCCCCTCCTGTGGAACTCCCTCCCCAGTGACATTTGATTAGACCCCTCCCTCTTAGCCATCAACTTAGCTTTGGGATCAGGCTTTTGGAGAATAGTGCAGTGCAATAACACATTTGGATTACCGTATGTGTAATGAATACAGAATGTCTGGACTACGATTATGGATGGCATGATTTATATTGAATGTAATGTTTTTAAACGTTTTAAATGCTTAACGTGCATTTAATTTAATGTAATTTTAATGTTACTGGAATCGTATGTGTTTAAAGGCATTGAATAATTGCCTGTATTAAAGCCGCCTTGAGTACTATTCGAGGTAGAGAAAGGCAGGGCGTAAATAAATAAATGGGGTTTTTGATCAATTGCAATATGATAGTAAGCTTCTTCTTTTTTTAACTTTTCTTCCCATTTTAGACAGCACCGAGGAATCTGAGACGTACTCTGTTTTTGTTATGTATCTTTTATTTTCTTTGTGCGTCTTCTGTTTCTTCTTTATATTATTTTGATTGTATATTAGACTGTCCTCCCCCACCACATCAGACTCTTGTTCATGCATGCTATTTTCATAGCTAATGAGGAATAGACACCTGAGGAATTAAACACATAGGGTGAAATCCTGTTGGTTGTATATACTAGCATAAACCTCCTATGGCTACAGTGTATGTGTTCTTTCCATAATTGAGGAAAGAGGATATTGAATACCTCCTTGTGCAAGGAGGTCTTTGCCCAGAGCAAGGGAACATTTCAGCACTGAAGTATGCTTCTGTTGTGAATTAATGGTCGAGGGTGGAAAGGGGGCTTTGGGCAGCATCTAACTGCACTTCCGCAGCCAGGAGGAAAGATCAGCCTCCCCATATTTCCAGTGAGTCACTGGGCTTTCCGATGGAGCTTCCTGTAGATTTAAGAGGATGACATCTCTCCTTTTGTCCCAGCTGTGAAATTGCATCCGGATGCTGTTGTGGCACCCCTCGCCCACTCTCAGTCACCAGTTGGCCATGGGGATGTGGAAAGGTCCCTTGCGTGCGGGGTGAAAGGAAAGCCAAGAAGTATGCTGTGGGCATATAGGACCGCATCCCTCCCCCACCCCCAATACAAGGGGTTGTGATGTTCAGGATTTGGGGTTCTGTTATATATACTGCGTGCTGCATTTACTAGGGTACACAGATCTGAGTGAGTTTTGAATGTCTTTGTTTGTTGAAATGGATGATGCTTCAAATGTGTGTTTTGTTTGATCCTTTGCAAGATAGGAACATCTGCTTTACCTCTCTTTAAAGGTCTTGTTCTGGAAGCCACAGCCTCTTTGGTTCACACCCCATAGTCCTGTCCCATTCCAAAAACTGTGTCCATGCTTTGCTGGATGAATTGACACCACTGGATGAATTGACACCAAATTTGGACACAATACACCTATCAGACCACCGAGTGATCATCACTCATAAAAACACTGAAAAACACAACGGAAAAGACTTAAAAAGCAAAAAAACAAACAAACCAAAATTACAATACAACGCATGCGCAAAACCGCAGTTAGTACGGAAACATATATTTATACACACATACAGAAATATATACACACACATATACACATAGAAAACACATATACACAGCAACGCATGGCAAGGAACAGCTAGTTATTTAATATATTTGTACCCTGAGCTTTCTGTCATAAAGAGTAGTTATGGCATCTAGCAATAATAAAATACAGACTAAGAACAAAAATGTAATAAAAACATAACTTAAAGTAAAATAAAAACACCGTCAAAGACATATATCCAGGCCCAAACTGAGTAGACCCTCCTGCCCTCCTTTTGTATCCACACATTACCAACTAAAAGACATGCAGATTTATTTTTTTCCTTCCTCAACAGACTTGTGTGTGTGAAGTTTTCAAAAAGAGAAGCTCAGACCAAGTGGTGGGAAAACATGGGAGGGTTATCATTGGGAGACGAGGTCATCTGGACCTCCATAGAATTCCATGAATGGGGCAGAGATGGCACAATAAACCCCTTGTTTGGAAGCGCCCTCAAAGAAGCCAAGTCTCAGCTGGAACCTCTGAAATCTGAGGCATTAAAAATGTACACCTTTGCCCCTTGACTAATAACTCTTTATCCATTTGATGTCATTCTACTTCCATTGTAAGTTGCCTCTAGACGTTTGGTTAGTAGGTAGAGTATAAATACCGCAGATAAATGAGTTACACATAAATAAATATAGCACTACTGGCAATCACTGCCCTATCTGATTGAGGAATGGGAGAGTGCCAAAGAAGGCAACCAGGCAAACTCTCAGGCACTAGCAAAACCCCAGGCATCATAGAGTATGTGGGAGTGTATGGTTGGGGACGGGAAGAGTATTCCACGCCACTGAACTAATTGGAATTACAGCTGAAACTTTCAGACACAAGACGTTCTGTATGGTTTGTATGTTTCCTGTCGCTTTCGCCCTTCTGTGCCCCTACACCGAGACGTGCACTCCTTATCCGCCTCAAAAAAGGACATGCCTTCTTTAGCAGCTGTGTTCCCTCCTCCGTCCCCCCTTCTTTCCTTCCTTCTCTAGAAAAATGAATCCCCCTCCTTCCCCCATTCAGGCGGCCCTATCACTCCAGCATGCCATAGATATCAGCCGTATTCCACACATGCCTTCTATACTCAGGGAGAAAGAGCTGCGGCAGAGCGGTTTCATCTGATAATGTATGACAGCATGAGCTACTGTTCATTGCTGGACACCAACGCCTTTCATCAGACATCTCTCAGCTCCTGGGGAATCAAAGTGACCAAGCTACAACGTGCTTACAGTTTGGATGCACCACAGCACGGCAGGAACATAAACATTACTTTATCGGACCACCAAAGAAAGACATGGAGTGGGGTGTTTCTAGGAAGATCATGGCAAAGAAAGTGTTAACCCTGCCTTACCTGTGGATTGTGCCACCCCTTTGCTCTCCATAGGCCAATTGAGCTTCCCTTTGGGTGCCAGTGGAAGGAAGTTTTTTGTCTGGGTTTAACTGAATGGTTTGGGCACAATGTTTCCTTGAGAGGGAGAGAGTTCAAGTCTGTGTTTGTGTGAGTGAGGAGAAATTGAGAAAGGGAAGTTGGGAGAGAGTGAAGGAACAAGAAGCAGACATAATGAGAGGGGGGAGACAAATTGTTTTGTCGACCTCAACAAAAGCATAAGGTGGAACTTTTCAAGGTACCTAGAGCATGTGAAAGACCTGGGTTTGTGTGAGTGTGTATATGTGAATGGGTGGGTGGATGGATGATTGTTGATGGGGTCGTTTGATCTCTGAGTGTCTCTCAGCTCAGTATTTACCAATATTTATTCATATATTTTAATAGAAACAAAGGTTTCCCCTTGACATTAAGTCTTGTCGTGTCGGACTCTGGGGGATGGTGCTCAACTTCATTTCTAAGCCAAAGAACCAGCATTGTCAGTAGACACCTCCAAGGTCATGTGGCCGGTATGGCTGCATGGAGCACTGTTACCTTTCCACCAAGACAATACCTACTGATCTACTCACATTTACATGTTTTCGAACTGCTAGGTTGGCAGAAGCTGGGGCTAACAACGGGAGCTCACCCTGCTCCCTGGATTTGAGCTCACCCTGCTCCCCAGATTTGAACTGCTGACCTTCTGGTCAGCAAGTTCTACAGGCAAGTTCTCCCACTGGGGGCTCACTGGGGTTTGTGTGATTGTGTATATGTGAATCGGTGGGTGGATGATTGTTGATGGGTTTATTTGATCTCTAAGCATTGCTCAGCCCAATATTTATCAATATTTATTTATATATTTTAACAGAAACAAAGTAAGATACAGGAAAAGTGAAAGCTGAAAGAAGAAAAGAAGAAATAAATAAAAATAACCAAAACAGAACGCAGCAACACAGGACTAAAACACTAAATGAAAACATGGAACACTGACTAGCTCAAACACTGACTGAAATACAAAAGGACTCTGATCCTCCAGTTCAAATTGTAATGAAAAAGAAATATTATTCCACTATTACCAAAATTGCTAGTAACTATAGTAACATATTGCACCGTTAGTTTTTCTTCATGCTCAAAAATCCACAAAAAAGAAGATTTCTGATCTTCTTCTTTTTTTAAAAAAAACTTCAATTGGCTTATCCTTTGGAAACCCATGTCAATTTGGCAATTTGGGCTAACTCAGCAGCCTTAGCAACCCATTCTTCTGCTTCAGCCCTGCTTGTAAGAAGAGGTACTTAGTATGGGCTGAGTCAGGAAAAAAGGAGCAGGATTGAATCTAGGTTCCTGCTTCTCTGCAGCTTCAACAAATTTCACACACATGTGTAGACCCAACTATTGCAAGGGTGGGATGGATATGGAGAGGTGAAACGGAAGGGATCCGAGTTTGCAGTATTGAGGAAGAAAGGCTTGAAAGGTGTACAGAAATTTGTGCAGTTAGTACTGAACAGAGAAGGCATTAGTACAAAATGCATTGCTTGTTTTATTCTATTTTTATTTTTTTATGTTATTCTGTTTATTAAGTTACAGTTAGGTTGTTTATATTGTCTAATGTGCCTTGTCCTGATGTAAACTGTTTGTATGGTTTTCTTTTGGCATTGAATGTTTGCCATATCGTTGGAAACTGCCCTGATTCTCTTCGGTCTATAAATAAAGGTTGTTGTTGTTGGTTGTCATTCCTCACTAGAAATGCCAGTCTATCTGGAGGGCTCTAGTTTGGAAAAAGACTGACTGTAGACAGTGAAAGTTAACCAAGAACTAAAACTTTAGCAGAACCTAAAACTGCAGTATTTCCGAGATATTACTTCCAGCGAAGTTCATAAAGAACCTTACAACACTAACAAGAGAAACATGTTGATTGTAGATACGGTTAGACTGTATATGGTTCATAGTGGCATCATAACTGGATATCTTTGTATGTTTATTTTATAATAAATTTAATCTTTGCAAAGTCTTCTATGTGGCACAGCTAAAAATGTTTTCAGTAGCTCAATTCTTCTCAATTTCACTTGTGGCATCTTCTTCCTCACATTTTATGGCTTCTGTCAGGTTCCATCAGCATTGAAAAAAATCAGGAACAAAGAACTAGAATTTCAAACAAAACTGTAAACACATCTAGTTTGTATTTACAAATCTTCCAATCTTCTGCAGGTCTTCTGTTGTATCCTCCTGTTATTATCTGTGACTAGACCTTTCTCTATTGATTTCCTTCTCATCATCGTCCCCCTCTTCCAATGGATCCAACTTTTAATGTCCCCCTTTGGTTGCCCTAATAAAGATATTACATGGATAAGGAGTTTGGAAAGTTTCTTATAGATGATACACAACTGTTGCTTTTTTATATGAAGTCGGAGTGATTTTGGATTGGGTTGAACCCATGCAGAAAGGAGGGCATTTCTGATGTGTTTTTCTGTTATTGTCTGGGAAGAGTTTAATGCTTACTGCCTCCCCCCACTTCTTCTGGATCCCTTCTTGAGTCCATTTCCATGCTAATAAAATCTGTAAAGGAAGGAATTAGCTGTCTTTTCACAACCATTTGTCTCCCTGAAACTGTTGAGAGCAAATGGTTGAGTCATTTAGATGCTGATGGACCACAGACTTTTTACAACCAATGACTTAGTCCTGTGGACCTTCTACCCTCAGCTGATGTCCTCCTTCCTGTGAGAAATTGTGTCTGCAATCTTAACTTCTTTTTTTTTTAAACTCCTGACACCTTTTCAATACATGACAGAAGCTGATGGGAGCCATTAAATGGAGGTGAGAGGAAGCAGGCTGGAGAAGCACACTAACCTCAAAATGTAGAACTTAAAGTGGAAATTCAGAATGGTGAAGATTTGGACTGAAAAATTCAAGATTGAGGGCAGAATTTCTTTCCTAAAATGTAAAGCAAACTAAAAAAAAAATAACTTGATTGAAAAATACATTCAAATTTTTGAGAAAGCAGCTTGACATATTTCAATATTTTTACCCAAAATAAAAACTGACATGCTGTAACTTTCTAGACAATACATGTAATATTACCAAAACCTTTATGAGTCATTGAATGCTGTGTGAATCACAGGGGCAATAAGGCCACAGGGCAAGCCATACAGTTCTTGTGGCAGTGAAATATACGGGAGTGTAACAGAAGGAACTTATTTAGAAGTAATTTGTTAAACTCCAGATCACCGATCTTCCTATTTAATAATTTCTTTTTACTTGCTTTTTGATTTCTCAAACTTTTATAAACACACTTACTTTTAAACTGTGAACTGTGACACCACTGTGATGTTTTTCTCCCTTTATGAATGTTCTTGAATGGAAAAATATATATGATATGATGGTTTAATAGATATGTATTTGCACCCTACCAAATAAGTCTAAACTTTAAGGCTGCAATCTTTGTCTGTTTGTGTGAGAGTAAATCCCACTTCCAAGTAAACATCCACAGAATTGTATTGTTAGCATAGGAAACTGGAGTAAGTAGCATTTAACTTCTATGTATGTACTTTTGTGGCATTGAGAAATGAGGCTTCTAGTGCCACCTCTGCAATGTCTTTCATTGCAATGCATAACTAAGTCTCAGTCAATGGCTGCGATGCAACTGCCTATGGGTATTTCCCACTAACTCAATTGGTCTTATTTTTAGTAGATATATATCTATTTGCTCTGTCTGCCTGAAGTCAGAAACATAGAGCAATAAAGACCATTGCATTCAGTGTGTTATTCTGTTCAGTAACCATGCAAAGGGTGACATGGCACTGCTACAAGTTACAGACATTGGTACAGTGTCTACTTTGGCCTCCAACATGCATCTGTTTTGAATGTAGCGTGACCCTTTTAGGAGAAAAGGAATGGTAAAGTGGAGAGAATTGGTTCCACGCTGTGGTCTGGGCCCTGGGAGTGACATCAAGCTCCGCAGGCTCCACAACAAGCCCTTTTGTGAGATGACAGGTCCTCGAAGTCTTGGCACACTCCCCAGAAGCTTTCTCCTTTGGCTTTGATGAATTTTGCTGAAAACCTCCTTTGAGTTCCTGTAGGATTGGTCAGAAACAGAAGTTGCAATTCAAGCTCTGTAAAATGTTACTACGACAGGTTAAAAATAGCTCAGCTGGGCCCTCCCTTGCATTTCGAGGGAGCCCTAAGGTGATTAAAAAAGGAAAGGAGTCAAATACTGGGTTTAATTCCTTATCTTTCAGCTTGGCCTTTTGAAAACAGCTACTTACAAGCCAAGAGTTTGTGCTCTTTCCATCACTTTATGGGACAAGGCTTCTATGTTTATACTAGCTGTCCCCTGCCACGCGTTGCTGTGGCCCAATCTGTGTATATGTGTTTTGTGTTTGTATATGTGGATATATGTGGTTTTGTGCATGCATTGTAAAGTATTTTTTAATTTTTGGCTTTTTAAGTCTCTTCCGCTGTGTTTTTCAGTGTTTTTAGGAGTGATGGTCACTCATTGGCCTGACAGGTGTATTGTATCCAAATTTGGTGTCAATTTGTCCCGTGGTTTTTGAGTTATGTTAATCCCACAAACAAACATTACATTTTTATTTATATAGATGGAACACTATGCCTCATGTATAGTTGGCAGAGTGAAAATTGAAGAGCCCTGGCCTTTCACAGGTTGTGTAAACCAGGAAACAAGCCTCGCCTGCTGAAAGTTTCTATTTTACACAACCATGAAAGGTAGTGGTCCTACATCCAGTTTTCACTCTGGCAATCCTTGTGTCAGTCCTGTTGGGGTGTTACACTTTATCTAGGGCTTCAAAGCAGCAATTAAGAAAAAAGGTAAACATTACCTGTTAGTTCCAAGCAGCCTAATTTTTCCATCTACCTTCCCTCCCAGCTACTCCGTGTATTATATGTTATGTGTGGAGGAAAGTATCAGTTTCTGTTCTAAAAGATAAGATTACCAAATTTCTTCCAGTATGACTCCATTGTCTTTTTAAACAATCTGATAAGCACAAATTCAACAGGGGAATCTTTAGACAGTGGGGCTACTGTTCAATAGGTACAGCAAAACGCTAACGGATCACAATGAAAAGGCAGAACTTTTCAATATCTCTCTTGCTTCAGTTTTTTTCTCCAAAAGAGAATTGTGTGCTTCCATGCAGCAGCAGAGCGATTGGCAAGGACTGCTCGTCAAGGTTGATAATGAGTTATTAGGAATCACCCATAAAGGTATGAGATCCCATCTGGTCTTGGAGGCTACATAGGGCAGTTCCGGTTAGTATTTGGGTGGGAGACTGCTATATTTCAGAAGAAAGAACTGGTAAAACCACCTCTGAGTATTGCTTGCCTATGGATGGCCCATATGGTCTCTTCCCACTCTATGATAGGGCACAATAGATGCAGTCTTGCTTTCAAACCCTAGTTATATACATTGCATGCCCATATGTGTTACATTTAACTCCATGCAAGAATGCAAATGAATATGCACAACAACTCTGTTTTTAGGAGAAAACTGCATATTCTGGCACCTTTTCATAGAGAAAAAGAAACCTCATGTAGCTCCTTTTATGATTTCAGATGTTCTTTGGACTTTTGTTGGTCGAGTGGCAGTTTTCTATATAACAAGCATCATTTGAAACTGATAAGTTTCAAACCTGGTTAGCGATAACGCAGAGCTGGTGAGTGAGCCAATGTGCTAAGAAAAGCAGAGAAGACAGGATGGCTACTGAGCATGCACTAACCCTAAACCTTGGGTATGCCCTGAAGATACAACACAGCCTCTCTGGAGTAGTGACACAATGAAGAAAAAGCACACCCACTCCTTCTACATACAAAATCAGTACACACAACACACATGCAATTGTATTTTCAAGTTTCAAATGAACTGCATTTTAATTTTCAACGAAACAATAGCAGGCAGAAGTTTGTCTATACGTTGTAACTACAATATTTAGTATTTGTAGACATACATGAGTCTGTATATCTCAGGGTTATCAAATTACACTTTTTGAGACAGCAAATGTATTTTTAGCTTTCAAATGGACAGCTGCTAGTACTAGCTGAACCTATAGCCTGTAGGCAATGCAGTCTTGCCTTCACAGATATTCTGTTGGAAAGGCAGATAATAATAATAATAATAATCATCATCATCATCATCATCTTTATATATACCCCACCACCATCTCCCATAGGGACTCGGGGCGGCTCACAAAGCACACAATGGTGCCATACAACATAAAATGCAATATATCAACATTATTGTATGGTTGACAAAATGCCTTATTTTATTACTTCCTAAAGAAGGCTGGTTCCCTCCTTTCCAAGGAATTCGCATCGCCCAGGATTGTCTATAACAGATGAAAACATACCCACAACAGAAATATCCCAGTGAATTATATCCTCACATATGCATTTGAGCTTTAGGAGTGTTTGGAAAATATATCTAGGGAATTCTGCATTCCTTATTCCCCACAGAACCACGCTTAAAGCTGGCATGTTTCCTTAGATAAAAGCAGCTTCACATCAGGCCAAATTATTTGTCCATCTGATCTAGGATGGTCTACTACAGTGGTTCTCAACCTGTGGGTCCCCAGATGTTTTGGCCTTCAACTCCCAGAAATCCTAACTGGCTGGGATTTCTGGGAATTGTAGGCCAAAACACCTGGGGACCCACAGGTTGAGAACCACTGGTCTACTACTCTTAGCAGCTCCAGGGTTTCACATGCAGACTGTTCCTCATTATCTGTTCCTTGGTCTTTAACCAAGTATGCCAAGGACTGGACCCCATTCCTGCTCCTCAGATAGGATTCATTCTCTGTCAGAGCTGCAGTTCAAAGGAACGTATTTATCATAGATTTGAAAACTTACTTTTTAGACTGCAGCTCCCAGAAAAATACTTTTTTGGACCATAGCTCTCAGTAGCTTGAGAAGTAAAAAGAGTGTTTCCTAACTTTGAAAAGCACACAGGTTAGGTAGCAAATTAGAGGCAGACTATAGGTAAATATTTCAATTTAGGCTTCACTCCTTCACAGAAGGTGTAGCTTTATGTGTGTGTGCCTTGAAGCCATCTATTGATTTACGGTGACCCAGTTGAATTTTTGATAGAGCTTTCTTAGGCAAGGCATACTCAAGAGGTGGTTTTGCCAGTTCCTCCTTCTCAAATGTAGCCGACAGCACCTAATATTTGTTGGCAATCTCCCATCCAAGTACTAACCATTGTTGTGGTTGTTTTTGTTATTATTGTTATATGCCTTCAAGTCATTTCCTACTTATTGTAACCCAAAGATGAATCTACCAACACTGAGAGGCTTTGCTTTCCTCCGAGGCGAAGAAAGTGTTTCCATGCCTAACTGGCTCTTTGAACCATTTCCCCTACAGTCCTAGTCCAATATCTAAATGACTACATCATGCTCGTTCCCCAATAAACTCAGGTGGATGCTTGAATGAAGGGATGAGGCACCCTTTCCCAATCTTTAGACATATTTTGAGGACCCCTATACAGTCCCATCTTCAATAGTGGTACATATATGGGGTGCCAGCCTGAATTGCAGTTCTAAATGAGTAAAACCACTATGAAAAAGCAATACAGAGAAATGTTGCCTTGGCTAAAATCCAAAGACATTTCGGCGATACCTTTATTACTCCAACCAAAAGGCGCAGAGTCTTTAAAGCTTGCTTTCATCATACAAAGATGTTAAAAATAATAAAGGAGAGGACAATTCTTTGGCCAAGGCAGTTATAGGCTCCAAACATTTTGTATCGAAGTTCAAAGAATCCACTAGTTCTCCCAACAGTGAACAGGTGGCTGCAAAAGGAAATTTCTGTAAGACAGACCAGGCTCACAATCATTGTACCGAGGCCCTCTTATGGACAGTGCCTTTTACAAGCTTTTGGTGTAATAAACCCCTCAATCCCCAGCATTAACACCACCCTGGTTAATCCCGAGTATTGATTTACAAGAGAGGCAGCTCTTTTAGTCTGCTGTAGTAAAACAACACAGAGGGATGTGGCACTATTTGTATTAAGAGATTTATTATAACATGCCCTTTTGTGACTACTACATATGCATGTATATAATCTTTAAAGAATAGACATATATTTGCAGTTCTTCATATGGTTGGGAGTGCAGAACTGACATACAGGAAGTGCAATAATATTATTAATAACATTAACTCTCAATACAACTGTTGTGTAACATGGACATCGTGGTTAATAGCTAAGCCCCTACCTTTGAATGCTGGCTCTATGTTATTCCCTTTCCCTGTTGTTTCTGTTTTGTTGCATTTTAAAAGGTAAGCGTCTTGAGGCCATGAACTTTCCTCTTATACTATGATGCACATTGATGGTCAAATAATGCCAACTAGTGCAAACAACTATTCATTCACTAGCAAGAATTCCAATTGTAGGTAATAATAGTAATGTATGTATTCAGTAGCATATCTTTTAATCATTAAAAGGTTTTGCATACCGCATGGCCTTAATCTTCAAAACAACCCTGTAAATATTGTTCATCTCCTTCCATTACATCTTATGGCAGGAATGGGAATCTGCTCCAGCTGTTGGTGTGCTGCAAATCCCCACATTCCTTGGTGTTGGCTGTGCTAGCCAGGACTGCTGGGAGTTACAGTCCAACAACCTCTTGTGTCCAGCATGGTTTTTATTCTTGTGCTGAAGGTGTGATGAGATGCCAAGGCAGAAATCAACAATGTGGTTTGCCCAAAGCCACCTTTGACTGAGTAAAGCTGTTGAAAGGCTTCCTGGCTGGCTTTGCAGACGGTTGTTGCCCTTAACCATTGCACTGTGCTGGTCATTAAAAGGCATTTGAAGGGTTAGCTGGGATTTGCTGGGATAACCAGTTATAAGCAGTTGGAATGGAGAGACATTAGCACGAAGGAATTATGGGGTTGTGTAAATATCAGTGTTATGTTTCAGGTCAGCCAGGGCCAAGGCCACGTTTATTTGTGCGTTAATCTGTAAAGGAGCACAGTGGGTGGGTAATTATTTACTCTGTGCAGCTCGTATCCTAGGGCACCACTACTCCAAAGTGCTCCCCGAGTATCACAAACAACAGCCTACACTGACAAAGCTGAAAAACAATGCAGGAACCTTGGGATAAGAACCTAGTGTTTTTCATGAAAGCAACTGAGCCCCATTCCCCCACCTTAAATCTGTGTCTAGGGATGCAGTGGTCTTGACCTTCAGGAGTATGTCTGCCATAGCTTTCCAACAGCAGGTAATGTGATGTAGCAGGCAGAGAGTTCTTCTTGAACGGAGGAGGTCCAGGCACAACTGCTTGCTGAACTATAATGGAGAAAATCTTATCTCTTTGTCTAATGTATCTCTTAGAGGAGCTGGGAAGATAAAATACAACCAGCTCCATCTTGAGCTTCATAGAGAGGAAACCCAGAGTAAAAGTGTAATAATAGCAGTGCAAAGGATCCCAGTGTCCTCAGCAGTAAAGAGACAAGAGACACGGGATGGCACTCTAGTAGCTCTTGGCTACTTTTTGTTAGTTGATGTCTTTCTACAGCAGGGGATGGAGTCCTCCCTCTTCTGTCCCTATTAAGATTTCACACTTCACAGTCTTCTGGTAAAGGCCAGATCTCCCAGTGTGGCTCCATTGATTTGGACACCGTGTCTCCCCAAAGGTGTGAGTGGGAAGTTGGTCACAGATAAATGATATCTATGTTAGAATAAATGAACAGAAGGAGGGGAGCAGAGCTCACTGGAGGTTAGTGCGCATTAAAGTTGGCATGTTAGAAAATCTGCAGAGCATCTTTGAAATGAGAGAGGTATGCTTTGTTTGTATTTTTTGCATTTTTTTTACAGAGCATGTAGTATCAAGATTTATTTTGAATCTTCAAGAGCAAAATAAGTTTTGATGTTGGAAGGACAGTTAGATCATTCTTCCCTAGCAAAGAAGCATTTCTGATGCGGCCACACTACAAGGTGATGGTGGCTATTGTAGTCCACGCATCAGGAGAATGCCATACTGATGAAGGTAGGATTAGAGAGATTGCTTTACCACTGCAGCAAAATAGATTTCAAGGTAAGAAGTCTGTTGAATTTTGGAGGTGTGTGTCTTTCCATTAGTATGGTTTTGAGTCATCTGTTGGGTAACTTCCGAATGATCCAACTGCTGAATTGAGGTGGATACTTGTTTGTAGGTTGAGGTTTTTGTGTTGACTTGTTTGCCACTCCTCCCAGCCCTTAAGCCTTCTTCCTGTATTTCAACCCTCAGCTCTTACCCAGGTCTGTATGATTTCACTCACGACCCTTCTGGACAGGCCCAATATCCCAGAATCTGATCCCAGATTTTCTGTTTATCCCAAGTTATCTGGCAGTGTGGACTCATATAATCTAGTTTAAAGCAAAAAAACTAGGATCAGCTCCTGTGACATAGGCCTATCTGGAAGGGCCCTCAGACAGGCAAAATAGATCTTACTCTCATTCTCACCCAGATAAGCTCATATACACATTTCCACAAAATAAGGAATTATTCAGCTTTAAGGGACTGGGTCGAAGTAGACATTCCATTGGTATTTGTGTTCTAGAGAGCCAGAAATAGATAAACAAGAATAAGGAAATTCCTTATTCTTTATGGTAGTATAGACCAGAGCTTCTTAAACCTTTCCACTTGCAACCTATTTCAGCCGGAAATCTTTTTTACGTGACCCCGGGAATATAGGTATATGAAGGCATAAAAATCAGGCCTTCACCAATAACAAATTGGCATTTGCAAGGCTTGCTAAACAGGCTGATTTTCCTTTTTATAAAGTACAACTGAAGCATTTTCTGCAGAGTCCACTGTATACACTGCACAACAAATTCATGTAAATGTCTAAAATATCCATATTTACTGTTTCCCCAGCACTGAGCAAAGAGACCCACAGTTTTAGAAGCAGCGGTATAGACTGTGAACCAGCATGGAGCATTAAAATATAACTTTGAGGACCGTGATTGGAACACCAGTCAGCCATGGAAACACTCAGAGAAGGGCAAGGTTCTGCATTCTCCTCTCCCACCCGACTGAGATAACTGAATGCAAACTACTACTTTTGCAGTTCAAACTCAATTTGCAGCTGAGAACAAAAGGGAAAAGTGACAGAAGGAGAAACTGAAATTTAAAAGAAATTGATAAAGTGGGGCTTTGTTTCGTGTCAGAAGCGACTTGAGAAACTGCAAGTCACTTATGGTGTGAGAGAATTGGCAATCTGCAAGGATGTTGCCCAAGGAATGCCCAGATGTTTTGATGTTTTACCATCCTTGTGGGAGGCTTCTCTCATGTCCCGCATGGGGAGTTGGATCTGACAGAGGGAGCTCAACCCGCTCTCCCCGGATTTGAACCGCTGACCTATCAGTCCTTCCAGCACAAGGGTTTGACCCATTGCACCACAGGGGGTCAATAAAGTGGGGCTATGGATGATGAATCGGGACTGCCCCTGCCAAATTAGGACAATTGGAGGGCATGAGCATGGGAATGTTATTTTGTAGATGATCATGCCAGCAGCAACAGCGGTGTTATTGGCTGAGTAAATGCGGAAGTTGTAGTCTGATAAATAAAACTCATTGTTCTGCTGAGAGGGACAAACAAGGATTGTACAGTCAGCATGGCTGGCTCTCTGTTTCCATAAACTAGAAGAGAGTGGGGCATCTTTGGTGTTGGACTTCAGCAGATACCATCCTTTCCTATTGAGCTTTTTTGACTGTGGTTTGGGGGAGCTTTGGACCAAGAGGGAACCACTCCAGGGGCTCTGTGTCTTGGGTGAGATTATCTTTGCTATCACATACACAGAAACACTTTTGATTGTGCCAAATGGAGCCAAATCAGGAGAGCAAGAATTTTATTGGCAGACTGAGGAAAGAGGCGCATTGGATCTGTCTTTGAGATCCACAGTGGATGTAGGATGAGTGAGAACATGGATCCCTCCCATCTATGATGTGTTTCCTACCAAGTTTCTCTAGTATGATAAAACAGCTACGGGGAGTAGAAACTGCACACTTTAATATCCATCCCTTCAGGTACAGTTAACGCAGAGACTTGAAAATTGACTTTTTTGTACTGCAGTGCCCAGAACACTCCACAACCAACATGCCTGGATAATTCTGGCAGCGATTATCCAAAATATGTCAGCATCTCAAGCTCTGGTTGCCATCACTGGTGTTTTGAGCCCCAAGAAGCCAGGAAAGCAATTGTTTTCCCTGTTAAAAGCAAATTTCAGGTGTCCAAAGCTGGATGGGAGGGTAGAGCGACTGTGGTCATGTTGGCGCATAGAGCGGTTGTGGTGGGCATGATTCCTCTTATCTCAGCCCAGCAGAGACAAAACAGCTCTTTCTCCTTCAGATGCTGAGCTCTGACTCATGTCTGGGTCTTGAATAGCAGCCCCGCAGAAGACTTGTCACTATGACAGGGGAACAAAACCCAGCAGCATTGGCTCCTAGCCCTCTTCGTCTTATAACCACTGGCTGTCATTTCCCTCACTCAGCCCAATACCCAAGCTGGGCACTGACCCTCAGAAGATCATCCAAGTCTTCTTCCGTGGTCTAACCCATGTTAATTTATATTATACTGGAAACTAATTTATGTCATCTCAGAAATAAATTATTTTCAGCTCAAAGGCTTTTGCTTTCCCCACATAAAGTTTAGTGCTTGTGCATTGGATTACAACTCTGGAGATTAGAGTTCAAATTCCCTGCTTGGTCGTGGAAACCAGCTGAGCGGCCTTGGGCATATCACGCTCTCTCAGCCTCAGTGGAAGGAGGAAAAAACCTCCATTGAACAAATCTTGCCAAGAAAATTTCCTGAGAGGTTTGTCTTAGGGTCTCCATGAGTTGGAAAGGACTTGAAGGCAAACAACAAAGGTGTACAGAGTGGCAGCCTTGTAGTTCCCTGCCTGCAGGGCTGATGAAGGGAAATAAAGGGGAGCACAGAGACTCTGACAAGAGGGATGATGGAGAGGTGGTAAACACTTCCTCCTGGCCTTTCATGTTCCCCTCCTCCCTCTTGCCCTCTTATCTCTCCAGGAAGGGGCTTGACATGCTTGGCTGTGGCTTGTCTCCCAGGCTGGAGCCGCTGGTCTGGATTGGGGAAATCTCCATTTATTCCTTTTCTTTACTCATTGAATAAAGTGCCTGCAAAGCCAGAGGGAGGGGGGCATTAAGGCCTGTGTACTGATCCAAATGAATGCACCACTCCTATAATTTATTAATCTGGATTCTCAAAGACCAGGCCCCCATTTCCCCATCTCATGCAGTGTGTCTTGCAGCGCTTTGCACAACTGGGTTGAGGTGACGTTGCATAGTCCCCTGGGTGTTTTTGGAGTACAGCTTCCCGCATCTCCCCTTTTGAGCTATATAGGACTTGTAATTCTACATGTGATTATAAGGCACAGTAATGGTGAACCAGTGTGGTACTGTGGTAAGAGTGCTGGCTAGGACTCTTGGAGACCAGGGTTCAAATCCCTGCTTGGCCATGACACTCACTGGATGACTTTAGGCAAGCCACACTCTCAGCCTCAGAGAAAGGTAAAAGCAAACCTGCTTTGAACAAATCTAGCCACGAAAACCCCATGAACAACAAGTCAGAAACAACATGAAGGCACACAACTACAATAATTTAACAGCAGTCCTAAGGAGCCCCCGTTGGCGTGATGGGTTAAACCCTTTTGCTGGCATGATTGAAGATCGACAGGTCGCAGGTTCGATTCTGGAGAGAGCATAGATGAGCTCCCTCTGTCAGCTCCAGCTCCCCATGTGGGGGCATGAGAGAAGGATGGTAAAACATCAAAACATCCGGGCGTCTTCTGGGCAACGTCCTTGCAGACAGCCAATTCTCTCACACCAGACGTGACTTGCAGTATCTCTGGTCACTCCTGACACGAAAAAAACCCCAGCAGTCCTGTTCTGTCCATCAAGGAGGCCTGTGGCTAAATCCTTTCACATCTGTAGTAGAGTAATTGGTAAAGCCTACTACAACCCTCTCCATCTTTCCCCCATGATAATCAACTCATTGTTGTCCAGCCAGAACATTGCTCTTAGGCTATCTCTTCACACAAAGGGGCTTGGAGAGTGCAGCAGCTCCATTCAGGCACAATGAAATTCCTGTCTCCCTTTTCCTCCTCTTCAAGGGAGAGCACAGGCATCCATCTCCATACCTAGTTATGAACCAGATAGCTTCTGTAGATTTGTTCTTAAGTTGAAATTGTTTGCAAGTCAGAACAGATAATTTTAAAATGTAACTCCATATGTATATGAATGAATCTTTGCGTAGCATAGGAAAGGGTTAACACCCCTTTGGTGTTTGTTTTGCTGTCTGTGCCCCCAATCAGAAGATTTTGCCTCACTTTGTGTCCCTATTTTTTTCATGTTAGGAGTGACTTGAGAAACTGCAAGTTGCTTCTGGTGTGAGAGAATTGCCATCTGCAAGGACGTTTCCAGGGATAATAGGATTTTGAACAATGTGGCTTGCTGTGGAAGCAAGGGTTGATGATGAAGTTTCACTGGAGACACCTTTTTCCCCATGATAACTCTTTCAGGAGTGGATTTCCTTTCCTAGGGATATATTTCTCTCACTTCCTGTTGTCTCAGCTCCGTTCTTAACTATGAGTCATTCGTAAGTCAGATGTTTGTAACTTGGGGACTGCCTTTAATGGGATGAAATGATATTGAAGTGTGCAGGACCTTCTGGGATGCCTTATTTAATGCATGTTTAATTGTTGAATGGATTGGTTAACACCTTGACCAATTTGTAAGTTGCCTTTCAAGTTAAATTATTCCAGTGGGAACTTTTTCTCCTGTCCCATTAGAAAGGCACCACAGAAGCCACCACAAACCCTCACACATTTCTAGCCACTTTGACTATTCATATATCTCTGTGCCCTCAGACTCTCTCCAATCCTTTCCCTAGCTTGGTGTGCATATATATGTGTATGCGTTGAGAGGATGCCAAAGTCCTGTTGTGTTCCGGGTACAACAACAACCCCTGGCCAGCACTGCCCCTCCCTTGCCCTCCCTCCCCAAATGACAGTTGCCTTTGGTTTGTTGATTGGCTGGATCTGTTGGCTGTTTGGATTATTTGTTTGTGCCACATTTGGCAAAAAAAGCTGCCCAGCCAGTTTGTTGGTGTGTCAGTTCTGAGGCAACTACGAGAGGCTTTTGTGGGCTTAGGAAGGTTTGTGCTTAACTCTGATGAACTTTGTAGATACAAAGGTACACACCCAAACTGGGGCCTCCGATACTGCAGAAAATAGTTTAACAGTGTGAAACCAAGGCTTTTTTTTCTCACTGGGTTTCATGTAAGTAGATTTTCCCGCAGGTGCATGCATCTGCGTCTTTTTCGTTTTCTGAAATGCGATGTCCCAGGCTCATGGCTGCATGGAAGCCATGCCAGGGGGTCTGTGGACTTCCCAATCCTCATATCTTGTCGCCCCATCTTTTATCACTAGAGGGGGCATGCATTGTATGCACAATGCACGTGGTCGTCTGAGCTGGGCATTAGGCTTATACTGGCAAAGCCTTGGTATGTTTTTTATGTGGACTAAAGAGGTCTTGGAGAAATGACTTAGCTTAAACTAACAATGTGAGATAAAGCGAACAAGCAACTGGTTGATAATTTTATGTAATTTTGTGTTCCTCCTGATTTGATACATAAATTAAGCAGAGATCAAAAACAGGGTATAAATAAATGGTCTCTGATCCAGAATTCTCCCTCTTCCCCATAGTCTTAAAAAGAACGGATGGTGATCTTGCAAAGCCATTACCAGCTTGTCAGGCAACCTATTTCCTTATGATTTCAGACCTCTGCAGCTTTTCCTCTTACAATGAAGTTATTATGTGCCCATTTAGCTGTGGGTTAGGAGTAGATTGCTTGTTTACCTTCCAAGAGGGTTGAGCTGGGTGTGCACGAACTCACGGTTGTCCATCATTTCCTGGAAGCAGGCCATCTAGCTCTGGGTGAGAGTAGTCAATGGCAAGCAGCCAGTATACAAGGCACTATGACGACTGCTATTTTTATTTACCCATAGGTACTTCGGTTGTACCTATGTGTCGTCCAGCAGAACTTCAACAGATACACAGAATACACATTTTCAAATATGTTGTTTCTGATATTCAATGGACACTATAGTGTGTATATATGAGCCATATACACACAGCGAAACCTTATTGTTCAGTTTTTAAAATTCCGAAGTCTTACCATAAAACTGTTTACATTGAATAATCTCTGGTAACCATGTCTCATGTTTCCTGATGTTTAATTTTTACAAACACTTTGTAAAAATTAAACCTCAGAAGACAGGAGCAGAATTCAAAACGATCTGAACAGATTAGAGAGATGGGCCAAAACTAACAGAATGGAGTTCAACAGGGAAAAATGCAAGATACTTCGATTTGACAGAAAAAATCAAATGCAAAGATAGAGAATGGGGGACACCTGGCTCGACAGCAATACGTGTGAAAAAGATCTTGGAGTCCTCATGGACAACAAGTTAAACATGAGCCAACAATATCATGTGGCAGCTAAAAAAGCCTATGGGATTTTGGCCTGCATAAATAGAAGTCTAGTGTCAAGATCCAGGGAAATTATGCTTCCCCTCTATTCTGCCTTGGTTAGACCACATCTGGAATCACACTGTGTCCAATTCTGGGCACCACAATTGAAGGGAGATGTTAACAAGCTGGAATGTGTCCAGAGGAGGGCGACTAAAATGATCAAGGGTCTGGAGAACAAGCCCTGTGAGGAGCGGCTTAAAGAGCTGGGCATGTTTTGCCTGCAGAAGAGAAGGCTGAGAGGAGACATGATGAGGACCATGTATAAATATGTGAGGGGAAGTCACAGGGAAGAGGGAGCAAGCTTGTTTTCTGCTGTCCTGGAGACTAGGACGCAGAACAATGGCTTCAAACTACAGGAAAGGAGATTCCACCTGAACATGAAGAAGAACTTCCTGATTGTGAGAGATGTTCAGCAGTGGAACTCTCTGCCCTAGGGTGTGGTGGAGGTTCCTTCTTTGGAGGCTTTTAAGCAGAGGCTGGATGGACATCTGTCGGGGGTGCTTTGAATGTGATTTTTCTGCTTCTTGACAGGTGTTGGACCGGATGGCCCACAAGGTCTCTTCCAACTCTAGGATTCTAAGTCAGTTTTACACTTAATAACAATTGATCCTTAGCACTCTTTTACCTCCTTCTCTTTGTCCATATCACTTTTTTTCCAAAATAGGGACTTAGGCCCCTTCTACACTGTCGTATAAAATCCAGATTAACTGCTTTGAACTGGATTATATGGCAATATAGACTCAGATAATGCAGTTCAAAGCAGAAAATGTGGATTATCTCCTTTGATAATCTGGATTATTTGGCAGTGTAGAGGAGACCTTAAAGATTAGAGTGCAAAAATTAACATAAAATAGAGATAAAATATCATGCAAAGGCATAAGTAAAACATTGTACAAGTTACTGTTAAAACACCATTAAATTTTAAACAAATCAATGACCTTCCGTAATACTTACTAAGTTGAACCCTATTTGCACTAAAATGTGTGATGCAAGGCCAGAAAGTTATGTTTGTTCTTTTCAGTATGTTCTGTCTACTTGATCTTTATGAAACAAATTGCAAAAGTACATAAAACAGAACTATCATAAGTTCTTCAGACCAGTTCTTAAAATACCTACTGGAAGAGGATAGTTTTTACTTTCTGATGGGAGGACAACAAGGAGAGGGCCATCCTGGCATTCCTATGTGGATTTATAGCTCTGTCTCTAAAGTCTTCTGCGTTATTTTTTGTGTGCCCAAATTGGACATGTCTTTTCTTGAGCAAAAATGCTCTATATGCCTAAGAAGCATGGGACATGCCTTTTCTTCCCATTCCAGTTTTGAACCTTGGCTTCAAAAATGTTTGCATGTGGCAACAGGGTCAGTTACTCTGAGGGGAAAAGTCAGAAAGCTGTTTTTGTGAGAGCTGTCCCACATCTGAGGAACTACAAGTTTTCTTACAGATGGCTGCTTATCATTAGTAATGATAGTGCCAAACAGGAAGTAGAAAGAGATTTTGTAAGCGATAACCATCAGGTATGCTTATTTGGTGTTACCGTCACTGTTCCTTTGTCTCATCTTGTGATCCTGTTAGTCAATTGAACCAACAACAATTAGCTTTAGGGCAGTATTGCACATGTCTATCCTTCCCAAAAGGGCTTCAGATTTTGAAGGCACCTCAAGTAAGTCTAAAACAATACTACTCAATCTAATGCTCTCTAGATGTTTTAGATTGTTAACTCCTATAATCACCCACCCAACTTGGAATTAAGCAAGTTGTACCTCTGGAGGGCAAAAATTTGAAGAAGATTGTTGAAAGACAGAAGATGCATCCATGCAAATGATTCAGATAGTCATTCCTTGTCTTCAAGGAAACATGAAAGCTGATTCTCTGAGTTGGAAAGGGAAGTTTCAGTATGCTAGCTGTGAGAGAAATAAGGTTGAACATGGTGAAAGCCATCCACTGCATGGCTATCGGCCTCCTCCCAGCAGACTCAAATCAAGGAAAAGTTTCATGAGAACCACCACTCCTCTTAATGTTCCAGCAGCAAGGGTATCCCTCTGGGCAGCTAAACCAGGAAATCCCAACTGGATGGCCCCCCATGAGGGTCTTCCTCCAGAAGTAAACCAAGAGTGGGCAACTTGGAAGTCCCTGGACAGACCCTGGAGTGGGCAGATCAAAACACAACCTGGCAAAATGGCTCTACCTAGAAGAATCCTCCTCCTTGTGCAACTGTGGAGCAGAATGAACAACTCCGCATGCCCTGTCCAAAATGCCCTGCCTCATACACAGAGGAAGAATTGTTTAAAGCTATAGACAATGCAGTTGCTGTTGCCCATTTTGGTCTAAAACTATTTAGCCACTTGTGCTCCCTCTATTTTAACAGTTTTATATTTATTTATTTATGCAATACATTTGACAGAAAGTAAATAAAAGTATTCTTATCCAACTATCACCCCAAGATTTGGGGTAGGAAGCCATCAAGTTTAACTGGCATGAAAACAATAGAGGTTGACTGTGGCGCAGCTGGCTGGGAGTCAGCTACATTAAGATGACTACTGACCAAAAGGTCATGAGTTCGAAGCCAGCCGGGTCGGAGTGAGTTTCCGACCAACTTGTGTAGCTTGTTGTCAAACTTTGCAGCCCGAAAGACAGTTGCATCTGTCAAATAGGAAATTTAGGTACCGCTTATGCGGGGAAGCTAATTTATGCCGCAATAAAAATCTCCAAGCATGTAAAGAATGAGAAAGTACTTCATCAGTGTCACAAATGAATGGTGAAGTGACAGCTCCCCTGGTGGCCAGAATACCATCATGAAAAAGGTGGAATGTTAAATAGCCTCTGTGTGTCTGTCTATATATGTTGTGTGTCTATGGCATTGAATGTTTGCCATTGTAATCCACCCTCAGTTTCCTGCAGGGTGAGAAGGGCAGAATATAAATACTGTAAATAAATAAATAAATATGTCTCATGGAATTCAATGGATTAACTCATTTAATTGATGTTTTGTGGGGTGATGTTTTCCATAAGAAGCTTGCCTGTGGGCACAGCTAATATTTACCTATGGTATTTTCTGAATTAATTTATGAAATAGTGATATGTGGATGATCCTACTAACAAATAGTTATCCACTCAGATGCAGTGAGTGGTTTCCATAACAGTGCATACATATCCATTTTTCTTCTGAAATTTAAAAGACTTAGGAAAGTTACTGAACCTTACCACCAAAATAATTTCAGTACCTTGTACAGCACATTCACAGACTGGATTAAACTGTAGTGCATTGACATGGAAGTCTAAGGAATACCATCTCTGAGTATTTCTTGCCTAAGAAAACCCTATAAAATGTATTGGGGGGTAGAAGGGTTGTAAATCAAGAGGCGTCCTGGATGTACCAGCCATCACTGTTTGGATTTTATCATTCCCATTATGCCAATTACTTATGCACCTCTTTCCTTCTCTTTTTGCAGTCTGCGCAGGCACCCTAAATGGATTCAGTGTGACCGGGGATGCCCACCAACGGTACCAGACACTACACAAAATGTATAACAACTGTGAGATCGTCATGGGCAACCTCGAGATTGTGCTCATTGAACAAAACCACGACCTCTCCTTCTTGCAGGTAAGGAGGGGATTGGAAAGAAGATTGGTCAATGTCTCTCTCTGTGTGTTGGTCTTCATTAGTATGAAGGCATCAAATTTGTAATGTCAGTGTTATATAATCTGTGTATGTAAAGGATCCATAAGAAGTGAAACATAGCAAGGTGCCCCAACACAGCAAAATGGATGAGAAAAGATGCTGCTGTTCTCCCAGCTCTCATGCTACTCTTTGCTAAGATTAAAATATGAAAGTGAACCAATTGTTTCCCTGTATTTCCCTCTTGTAGTTTATTCGTTCAGTCATTTCCGACTCTTCGTGACCTCATGGACCAGCCTCTACATCCCTGTTTACCATTTTGGTTGTTGGTTCTTATGTGTCTAATTTCAAATTATAAATTTATTGAGATGGGAATCTGTTTTCTCATACTCTAAATGTGATATTCACTGAAGGCCATCAAAACATCTATCTCAACACAGCATCAAAAGTAGTACAATAGCGGCAGAAGTTGTAGCACAACAGATACACCTGTTACATATTCACTTCCCTTCAAATGTTGGCTTGCAAATCAGGAACTAACTCTGCAAATATATATTACTTTCCCCTCCATGTTTACAAGCCATTTCCTGGTATGACTCTGTTTACTTCTCAGAATTAAAAATGCGTCTTCTAAAAACCATAGTTTTTAATAGCTCTGAGAAACTATGGTTAATCAAGGGATGTGGTTTGCATTACTATGGATTAGGCTGGGGCATATATAACAAAACCATAGTTAAGATGTATTGTTAAAAGCTTTCATGGCAGGAATCACTGGGTTGTTGTAGGTTTTTCGGGCTGTATGGCCACGTTCCCAAAGCATTCTCTCCTGACGTTTTGCCTGCATCTATGGCAGATACATAAACCCGATTTTCCTAGTTTCGAACAAACCTCACAATCTCTGAGGATGCCTGCCATAGATGTGGCCGAAACATCAGGAGAGAATGCTTTGGGAACATGGCCATACAACCCAAAAAACTTACAACAACCCATGGTTAATATTTTGAATGAAGAAGAAAAAAGAGGGCACTGGAAAGAGAGCCCATTTCTGAACAAGGTCTCAGTTTGAAAAACATGGATTGTAAAGACCCAGTGTTATACTCTCAGTAGATTTACATTTACAGTTCTCTTCTTGTCTAACTCTTATGAGTTATAGAGCAGGCATGGGCAGCCTCCAGGGCCATGAGCTGAATGGGTTTTCCATCCTTTTGCATGCTTTTCTTTCTGTTATCTCTGATTTGTGATCAGAGAGTATTTAAAGACATTTATACTGTGAATTCCCTGAATGGAGCTGAGGTGCTCAGGCCAAGAAAAGTTGTTACATGGAAGTAAGCTGTGCTTTTCAAGGGGGATGTTTCTTGCCCTGGAGATTACTCTTAAGCAGCCAAGTGAAGAGTGGAGAGCTATGTTCTGAATGGTGAGTTGGAGAATGTCCACATTGATACGCATTAAATCTGGTCCCACATCTTTGACTTTATCCCTGTTTACTTGTCTTTGCCCCCCCCCATGCCCTTAGCCCCACCGACTGTTGCACTACAGTCCTCAAGACCCCTCCCAAATTGGAATCCAGCCCTAGGGTTGAACAATGCTCCCCACCCTGTTAGAGAGAAAAGCTTGAAAGTCTACATACTTTTCCTCCTGTTCCACCTGTTCTGTTTTTTGTCCTCTCACCCACACCTTTAAACACATTTAAACACCTGAATCACAAAAGAAAAATAACTTGGCACAAACGTATGAAAATATCATATCAAATAGTGCTATTTTAATCATGTATATTCTGAACTATCATATTTCCTTGTATTTAGTGGGGCTGACTACTTAATAAATAGGTTAAAGCCTGATCACAGGGTCGAGGTTTCTTAAGTTGCAGTAGTTTTCTCATACTCTAGGATGATGGTTGGGATGACTTAATGGTAGTATTGCATAAGTATTGTTTATTTTATTTTATTTTATTTGTGATGATATCTCTTGTGTTATACTTAACATCTTTTCTATTAATTTTCCATGTATTTTGCTTTGTTATTGTTTTGTCTACTTAATTTTTAAATTGTTTATATGTTTATTATCATGTATTTTGTTTATATTCTTATACTATTGTAAGCCGCTCCAAGGTAGAGGGGACGAGATACAAATAAAGTTCAATTATTATTATTATTATTATTATTATTATTATTATTATTATTATTTGAAACACCACAAGATGAGTCCACAGTAGACACTCTGCTGGCTGTTGTATTGGATCACACGTCGGACATTCCCAAGTGCTTAGGACTGTATGATGTATCGGCTAATAATACGTCCAGATCCCAGTAAGGTGGCCTTTTGCAGCTGGCAGCTCGTAATCTTGTCAGCGTCGATTGTATTTAAGTGCAGGTCAAGGTCTTTAGGCACTGCACCAAGTGTGCCGATCACCACTGGGACCATTTGACTGGCTTGTGCCACAGTCTTTGCAGTTCAATCTTTAAATCCTCATAAAATCCTCAATAATAATAATAATAATAATAATAATAATAATAATAATAATAATAATAATTGGAGGGCAGGAGGGCGGGGCAGGGACAGACATGAATAGACACTCCTCTTGGTAGAGATATGGCTGGCCATAGATATGGCACAGGATAGAAGTGCAAAATGGAAGTGGATTTGATGCTATGGCTTGAAGGCTGTGAAGTGAGCAACACTGAACTGCTCTTTCTCTTTCATCCTTGGAACCTATCTCACTTGCAGGGAATACCATGCTAGTGGCTTTCTCTTTTCGTTTCCCTCGTTTCACCTGCTTGGAGAGTTCTAGCCAGACAAGGCCCTGCTCCGACTTGCCTTTTGCAGGCACCAGGCGGGAAGACTGTGCATGTGGCACGGCACCTCATCTCTGCCTTGTCAAAGAGCCAAAGTGCATCTTTAGGTGGGGAGCACCAGGCCAGTGCCAAGGCTGAGGGAGATATGAAACAATGCCATGACTCTTCAGTCAAGGCTGCACTTTAGGAATGAACAGAAGCAAGGGCAGAGCAAGCGGTTTTCCACCTTTGGGGTCACCAAGGGGACTGCATAGACTGTCCAAAATGTTCCCTCTTCCTCTCCCAAAAGACAGAGAACTGGAAGTTGTAAGATGCCCACTTTTTGAAAAATGCATATTTTTCAGTCTTAATGGATTGCTGCTCCTGTGGCCCTCCAAAAGAACCATTTGCTCCTTTTCTCTATCATTAGAATAAAGGCAGTTTGGAGAGTGGAAGGAAAAGGCGTTTGAGAAATCAACAACCTATATATGGCTCAAGTTTTCTGTGTTGGTTGGGCAATTTGCTGCAATCCACAGTTGAGGCAATGGAGATTTAAACTCTGAGCCACAGGATGAAGCTGTGATATCCAGCCCTCAATTGCCTTGTAATATGTTAATCTAGACCAAGCTTCCCTGTGGGATGTGGGATCCGTGCCACTACGAGTGGGAAGCATTCTTTGCAATGCGATTGTGCAAATGGGGCCAGCTCATCAAAACTGGCATTAACTTTCTTCCTTCCAAGGGCAAAGAGAGTTGTCAACAAGTAACAATGTTTTCTGAAATCGCAGGGTCCCTTTCCGTGCCCATTCCTTCTCTATCTCACAAGGGAAAGTCCTTTTTGCTATAAGAGTCACTTCCACTTAATATGAAATGAAGACAATATCCATCCTTTGTTACCTGGAGCCATGTTATGCATGAAAGCAATTGCCTCCCAACCCTTTCCTATTTATTTATTTACTTACTTACTTACTTACTATATTTATATCCTGCCCTTCTCATCCCAAAGGGGACTCAGAGCAGCCTTACAAACTACGGCAAAAATACAATGCCGCATCGTGCACACAGCAATAAAGACACCATATCAAATTATAGAACAGTTAAAACATATCACAGTTAAAACATATAAATACAATAAAACAGATTAAAAACATACAAAGTGCTAAGTCATGATTTCTTTACTTCTTGGTTTTCCCATAGTTATTATTCAGACTGCTAGGTTGAGGTTGAATTCCATATTACCCTACTCCCCAAACGCCTGTGTACAAAGTCAGGTCTTTAGCTTTTTCCTGAAGACCAGGAGGGATGGGGCCAGTCTAATGTCACTGGGAAGGGAGTTCCACAGTTGAGGGGCCACCACGGAGAAGTCGCACTTGCGAAGGGGGTGGGACCCTACTGGGATCTGCACGCATTATTTGCCGATACATCACACAGTCCTAGACACTTGGAAGTGTCCAGTGTGATCCAATACAACAGTCAGCAGAGTGATCTTGTCTGCTGTGGACTCAGGGCGACTAACATGAGGCCAAGCCCAAATTACAGTACAGCAAAATAAAATACAAGAAGCAAAAATACCATCAAAATAAATACATGAAATAACAAAATAAAATAAACAGTTTCAAAATAACATGATGGAGAAATAGAACACAGTGGGCACTGCACTGTAGACCATCATAGCTTGCAGTTGGTTATGCCTGATGGGAGCTGTGTTACAGCACCATGGACCCCACTTCAGCTCTCTACCCCCATAAGCCCATATCTAATGTTGGAAGTGAGCTATACTGCTGCAAGGGGCTAAACCAGGCATGGCCAAACACTGACCCTCCAGGTACTTTGGACTTCAATTCCCACCATTCTTAACAGCCTACTGACTGTTAGTCCAGAGGGTATGAATCCTGGCTTCCTTGCAACATTAAGGCACTTTAAGCCAGGAATGTAAATGCTACTGTACTGTAGGCCATCATAATTTGCAGTTGGCTATGCCTGATGGGAACTGTGTTACAGCAAGATGGACCGGCTGTTAGGAATTGTGGGAGTTGAAGTCCAAAACACCTGAAGGCCTGAAGTTTGCCCATGCCTGGGCTAAACTAATATCACAGCAATGAATGAAATGGGAAATAATCAGTATACCTCCCCCCCCCCCATGTTAATTTATAGCTAAATGGACAAACATGTACTGAATAATCATGAGCAGCTAGAGTTTACTCCTTAGGATTGTTGGGCACATGAACAGGCTCCCACCTTGACCTTTTTGTTGCAAAGTAAAGAGTAATCTGGCTGGCTGTAGAATACCTCCTGGGGGTGTTTTACTTTGGTGAGGTAAGATTTTTCAGGGAGATGTGCATCATGAATGCTCTACTCTTGGCAAGTGCAAATTCAGACTGGAGTTTAATAACCCTTTTCCCCAGCCTAGGGGAAACCAAATTGTAGCTACTAGGGTGAAACTCAGAAATTACTTTTGCTTTAATGCTTTAAACACAGAGATATAGAAGATGTTATCAGACATTCTAGCAAGTTGTCTCACTGCGAAACAAGAGCAAACTGTGTCTAATCTCGGAAGAGGGAGAATGTAATGTAGTAATGACTCTTGCTGTTCATGTTATGAGCAATGCAAATAAGATTGGTGTGTACCATGAAATAATGTGGGAATTTGAAAGTAGGGCAGGCTTGCGTGTGATGGAGGCAGGCCTCCATATGTAGGTTGTCTCCAAATACCATTAAAGGAAAAATGGACGCAATGGGGAGGAGAAGAATTTTGCATCTGCTATCCCCGACTCACCAGACTTTTCTCCAACCTACTTTCATCATTTCCAGTGAGGGATGATTGGTCGTGGCAGTGGATATTCTTTTCGTCATTCCTTTCTTCCATGGGTCAAGTGAAAACCACTTAGCCAGCTCCTTCACAGTTGCTTGGCAATAGCTCACCCTTGAAGACACAGTCTGTTGCAATCCAACTTCTCAAAACAGTATTAGAATGACCTCCTTAGCTCTAGGATTCTCGGTGGAATTTCCAAAATGTTTCCCTTGCAAAACACCTTGGTTTTAGCTTATTTCTCAATCTGTCATGAAATGAGAATATGCTGAGCCAATGACTGGAAATGAACATGACTCTCCTCTCCTGTCAAGTCCAGAAATCCCAAAATGTTGCTTGTTTTGAGTGGTGACCACATGAGTAAAATGATTAGCAGTGCAATTTGGTAATGATCCAGTGGGTGTTTTGAGGTGCTTAATATTTCTCTTTCTCTTTCCAGACTATCCGAGAAGTTACCGGCTATGTTTTGATTGTCATGAATGTCTTCACATATTTGCCACTTCAGAATTTGCGCATGATACGAGGGACGCAATACTATGAAGACAAGTATGCGCTCTACATCGTCCTCAACTATGAAAAGAACGTCACTCATGCCCTCCACCAAGTGGGCTTCAACCAACTCACAGGTGGGTCAATGGCAGGATTGAAGATTCATACTAACAAAACAGGTGGCACTGCACTGCTCCTTACCGACATGTTTCCACTGTGAAACCTTCGTAGTGGAAAATAAAATAGTATTCCAAGACTCTGGTGAAAATGGCCTGTGGTCAGGAAGGGGTGAATAGACTGAGGTTGTCTTCCTGTGCGATCAGGAGACATCTTAATCATTTTGGCCACCCATCTGCCTTCCCAATTTGTCTCCTTGAGCTGGTGCCTTCAACGTCTAGCCATTCGAAACAATGCTAAAAAGAGCTTATGCAGGTGCAGAATGTCTTATTTTGCTAACATTGATGCATGTACTCTTGCTGGAAAGCAGCAATTGGTTATGACTTATCAACATATATGTAGGAGCCCCCAGTGGCGCAGTGGGTTAAAGCCCTGTGCCGGCAGGACTGAAGACTAACAGGTCGCAGGTTTGAATCCGGGGAGAGTGTGAATGAGCTCCCTCTGTCAGCTCCAGCTCCTCATACGGGGACATGAGAGAGGCCTCCCACAAGGATGATAAAACATCAAAACATCTGGGCATCCCCTGGGCAACATCCTTGCAGACGGCCAATTCTCTCACACCAGAAGCGACTTGCAGTTTCTCAAGTCGCTCCTAACACGACAAAAAAACAAACAAACACATATATGTCACTTATGGTAATCTGTATCTCCCCAAACTCTGGATCATTTTAACAACAATAATTTCAAAAAAGGAGGGGGCTTTTATTGTGTGCCATATGTACTTATCTAATTTCTTAGGGGGTAGGGCTACTATCTACTTTCCCCAAATTAATTACCCCAAATTAATGTTGCCCCGTGTACTTTACACTGCTAAAAGTGGGAGTGGGGTAGAAGAAATAAAATACTTTGGCAGAATCCTTTGAAAGCCTGGATTAGATTGGCAGTACAAACTAAATTCATTCATTGATCTCATTGTTGAATTATGAATCAAACCTTGTTAAATCCCATTAATTCTTTCGATCTGCTCTAGTTGGAACTAACAGTAGGATTCAAGCATTTGTTCTCTTTACAGTTAGTAGATAAGCTTCTTTAGAGACCCAACAATATTTATGATTAGAAAAACAGCACAAAGTGCTGGATAAGCCATTGTGTCCTTTGTGCTAATCATTCTCCCTGAGCTATTACTTGCAGGCAAAATGGGGTATATTGACAGGGAGTCAACATATGTGGGACACTGGGCTGTTGCTGGGTGGAGTACAATTGCTCAGTGAAGAAATAAGATGACTTCAATGTCACCTTGAAGTAGTAGAAAATGCATTCCACTGCTGGGATTTTGCACCGTCAGCCCAAACGATCATCACTTGTTGTGTCACTTTTGGGGCCACCTAAGCCAGCTGGTCTTTTTCCTTCCTTATAGTGCAGGCATGGGCAAACGACGTCGCTCCAGGTGTTTTGGACTTCAACTCCCACAATTCCTAACAACCTACTGGCTGTTAGGAATCGTGGGAGTTGAAGTCCAAAACACCTGGAGGGCTGAAGTTTGCCCGTGCCTCTTAAAGCATGATCCCAGATTACTCTTAGGGTAAACTCTATTAGGATATGTTCCTAAATATACATAGAAACGTCCCAGCAGCTAGTTCTGAAATATTAAATTCTTGTTGATTACAAAAAATGCAATTACTTGATTTCCACATTTAATCTCTGTGAATTTCTTTAGGTGAGCAACTGCTAGGCCAGTACCATCGATTTTATTTTTGTTTTGTATCAAAAGCACTGGATAAATTAGTATAAAACTGATAAAAATAGAAGGAACACAAGTGGCTAAATATCTTTTGACCAAAAACGGGCAACAGCAACTGCATTTTCTCTAGCCTCAAAAAATTATTCCTCTGTGCATGAGGCAAGACATTGTGGATAAGCATACAGATGCGGAGTTGTCCATTCTACTTCACAGTTGCACAGGATGGAGGATTTTTTTAGGTAGTGCCATTTTTCCAGGTTGTCTTTTGATTTGCTCACTCCACTTCTGAGTCTGTCCAGGGACTTCCACGTTGCCCATTCTTGGTTTGCCCTTGGAGAAAGACCCTCGTGGGGGCCATGCAGTTGGGATTTCCTGGTTTAGCTGCCCAAAGGGATGCTCATGCTGTTGCTGGAGGACCCTTAAGAAAAGTGGTGGTTCTCATGAAGCTTTCCCATGATTTTAGTCTACTGGGAGGATGCTGATAGCCATGCAGTGGATGACTTTCACAGTGTTCAACCTTATTTCCAGATTATGTTCCAGATTATCTTTTTCCCCCAGATTATTTGGCAGTGGAGACTTATATAATCCACTTCAAAACAGATATTCTGGGATCAAATCATGGGATATAGGGCAGTGTAGATCCAGCCTTGGTTAGTAGGGCTGCAAGTCTGTGCTTCATTTAATAAGACGGGAATTCTGGAAGTCATCATTTTGCAATGAGAGTGTGGGCTTGAATCAGAGAATTATTTGCACCTTCACCAAGAGTTCATTGGATTCGTTGATGGAAGCTAAAACGGTTACACAAGATTAATCTGCATGTAGACAGGCCTTTACTTGTGACTTTGGGGAATTTGCTTTGGTATCTTCACTGTTACATTTTGTAGAGAAGGGGAACAGGAGGATGAAAGAAAATGTAATTAGATCCATTGGGCTTGTATCAATAGTGTGAGACACAGAAGGGGTTTTGAAGTCTCTGTGTTTAAAGCTGATATTTAAATGTACCAGCCATTTCTTTGAGCTCTTTTGAAGGAGTCTAGAGGCTTGAAATGGTACGCATGCAGACCCATCCTTGATCTCTAAGGCTTGCTCTTTTATCCTTCAGAAGTAACATTCACTCACTGGCTGCAGATCAAACTAGGTTTTGAGCAGTTCACATCTACATCGAATAACAGCTTGTTCTTACTGCCAGATGAGATTAACTCTCTGGGAAGAAGTGTCTAAGAGTTTGCTTGGCTGTGTTCTCTCGGATTCTGGATTCTCTTCTGTGATTCTTAAGTATTTTGTTGTTGTGTTGTCGAAGGCTTTCCTGGCCGGAAAATCTGGGTTGCTGTGAGTTTTCCGGGCTGTAGGGCCATGCTCCAGAGACATTCTCTCCTGATGTTTCACTCACATCTATGGCAGGCATCTGCAGACATTGTGAGGTCTCACAATCTCTGAGGATGCCTGCCATAGATATGGATGAAATGTCAGAAGAGAATGCCTCTGGAACATGGCCATACAGCCTGGAAAACTCATAGCAACCCCATTTTCTTGTTGTTTCCAACTTCTGACAGCCCTAAAGCCATATCTGGGTTTTGTGGGGCCGAGAGTATATGACTCATCAAAGGTCACCCAGCAAGCTTTCACGTGGTCTCCAGAGTTATAGTCCAACATTCAGATCACAGCACCCAGCTGGCTCTCTCTTTGCATACAATAATTTACTATAAGCCACTTGGGCTATTTAAGTGGGAAGTCTTATATGCATATTTTAAATAAATGCATATATGTCTTGGAATGTAAGAAGTTAAACCTTTCAAAAACTTCTGCTAAATTTTAGAAAGCAGAATAGATGGAGATGCTAGTATGAAGCTGAAGAGTTCCTTTATTCATCACTGCTCAATTCTGTTTTCTGTAGTCCATATTCTCTTTCTAAAATTGGCAGCAACAAAATTCTGATACAAGACAAAACACACACAGTAAGCAACTGATGTGACTTAAGGCTTTGTGGTCTTGGAACTTCAGAGTTTCAGTGAAAAATTCTTAAGTTCCATATTGTGGTCTCTATAACTATTCAAGCTACCTAATGTAAAACACTGGCAGTTATCTTAGTCCAGTGTGTCATGGATCAGTCCTGTATTGATGCCCTTGGGCTAGAATTATTTCTTTCTTTCACAGAAATTCAACAGGGTCAGGCAGCCAATGGCTCAAAGAATGGCACTACTTTAGCCAAAGGGGAAAAATCATTATTACTCATAGAATTCTCCCTTTCTTTCCTTTTCCCCTCTCTCTTTCTCTCAAATCTTGTAGGAATACAGTTTTTGCCCAATATTACACTATCCTAGCCCGGTAACTAGCAGGAATTACAAAATTGTTATCACTTAGAAATCTTGGGGTTCGCCTACTCCACCCTCTGCCTTCAAATTATATATAGAACTAAGTAAAAGGATGTCCAGTGTCACAAAATTAGAACGGGGTGAGCTCTCTTTAAATGTTTCTTTCCAAGCAAGACAATTTGCAGAGGCTCAGGGTTGACGGGACTTCGATGATCAGATAAAATAAGAAAACATGCTTCTTTATTTCTAACCTAATATTGGGCCAAATAGTCTTAAGACAACCTATAGCTCTGTTCCTATTCTTACCAACCCTCTGTATTTCACATCATATCACAGAAGACGGTATCTTTACCCTCTGATCTGGAGATTTATGGGTGAAAGTCCAATCAACAGAAAGAATTTATAGATATACTTAGCCAATTAGCACCCAGGATTTGACTTAACTGCCACTTTATCAGTTCGAAGAGTGAGTTGACAGTTCGGTCAAAGCACTTATCTCTTTATCTGGCCAAGCCTAAAGTTATTGAATAAGGTAGAAGTTTGTAAACAACTTGTGGGGCAGAGCCTCTTTTCAGGGTCGGATCGAAAGGAATGTTAAAACCGAGAAAATGGTTATAAACAAAAGAGGCTCCATCAATAGCACAATTTTCAAAAGACTCTGAACCAACTTAATCAGCAGTGAGATACAATGCCACTTCTTGTCTCACTTCTCACAAGATAATCCTAGGATTATTTTACAAGAAGGGCTAGATTTACAAACATGCCAGTCACAATTTTGATCATCAGATTATGAAGGGTCTCTAAGTACAACACCCCTATTACAAAAACAAAAAAATGTCATGCTGCCTGGCTTCTTAAACTTGACACAGATGAGGATCTCTGGATATTTTAATCTGGCCCTGTTTGCTCCAGAAGAATGTCAACTGTTTTGCATCTTGACATTTTCCCAAAGAGATCATGCAAAAGTGTGTGCTTTTGTCATTTCTCAGTTTATGGCAATTTCATGCTTTTCATGGAGCTTTCTCTGGCAAGGAATACTCACAGGCGGTTTGCCATTGCCTTCCTCTGAATACAGCTCATAACACCAGGTATTCCTTGCTGATCTCCCATCCAAGTACTTTTTTTTCCGTGTCAGGAGCGACTTGAGAAACTGTAAGTTGCTTCTGGTGTGAGAGAATTGGCTGTGTGCAAGGACGTTGCCCAGGGGACGCCTGGATGTTTTACCATCCTGTGGGAGGCTCCTCTTATGTGTCTGCATGAGAAGCTGAAGCTGACAGGTAGGAGCTCACCCCACTCCCTGGATTCAAACCAGCCCTACCGGCACAAGAGTTTAACCCAATGCACCACTGGGGGCTCCATCCAAGTACTAAACAGGTGTGAGATGAGTGCTACAAGCCCTACATTGGCTACTTCTAAAATGCAAGTGGTTCACAATGTAGCTTCTGTTTCCTGACACTTTCCTGTGCCTACAGAAATCCTACTATTTGTTCTCAGGCTGGAGCTACACTGCACCATAGCCTAGGATCTGATTCCAGGCTATGTTTATCCCAGATAATCTGGGCAGATAATCTGGGATCAGATTCTGGAATACAGGATATCGCAGATCCAGCCTCAGTCTTCCATCCAAATGCTAACTGGGGCTGAGCTTCCAAGATCAGATCAGATGCGTTCTGGTGCCTAAAGGTATTTAGTCCCTATAGTTTAGTAGAGAGCTCCTATAATAATTACGTTTCATTTTACTACTTGATTGGTGACTTTCAGAGAAGATGTTTTTATATTATGTTGAAAATGCACCTTAATTAGATGAATCAGAATGGTCAACCAGACAGATGAAGGTAGTTTCTACTCTCAGATGTTGTGTGTGCACACGCATGCCATCTAGTCACTTGTCTTATGGTAACCTCATGAATTTCATAAGGTTTTCTTAAGCAAAATGCATTCAGAGGTTGTTTTTCCAGTTCCTTCATTAGTATAGCCTTTAGCACCTGGTATTTATTGCTGGCCTCCCATCCAAGTACTAACCAGGCTGGACCCTGCTTAACTTCCATGATCTGACAGGGTCCAGTGCCTGTAGGGTATTTAGACCCTGTGATTTAGCAAAGGGCTCCTATTATCCTTGATCTTTCTGTTGATACAGGACTGAGCTTGAGGTTTTCTTGACTGACTGGAGGTGGCAACACTGAAAAGCCACATATGAGAAATAAGAGATCCTGTGGATCCTTTAGTAGAGTTAAAAGAGGAAAGCAGACAAACAGGAGCAAGTCAGTGCTTGTTCTAGGTTCTTGCCTCAACTAACCGGTTTGGTTGATGTTGATGTTGTTGTTGTTGAGTGTTAGTGGCACCAAGAGACAACACCTGTCTATCAGCTTTCCCATCGCTTGATCTCTCTGCTGGCTGACAGAAGAAACCTGTATTGGGGAGACAGGATGGGTTTTCAGAATTACCTGGGCTGCGTTCCATGTTACACGAAAGTGCCTTTGGCATTGCTAGTGCTTAAAACTGTATTTTGAAGCCAAATAACAGCATGCAAAGTAGGATAAAACAATGCAGTAATATTGCACTTACCCTCCCAGCACAAAATAAATAAGAATTGTAGTGTCATTAGAGGTTGCAGACTTGGGAAGGGTTGTTGGACTGACAAGAGAATGGAAGTGGAGCAGCAAAAATGATGCTGTTTTGGAGATTTTGGCAGTACTTTGTCAGGTGTATGTCAAAAAGCAGATATCGAAACCATGCAAAAAAGAGCCTTATTTACAGTACCGAGTTCTGACTTCCTTATCAATACAGTTGACTACTTCTCATGGTCATTTCTTCCCATGTATTCATAGAATATGACAAATGACCTCAAGAATCAGTAGAAATGTTCATTCCAGAAATCCCAATTTTCCAGAACTTTGTCCAATCAGATTTGGGAATAGGGCTCTGTCAAACTCTGGAATCCCAAACTTATCGGGCTGGCAAATTCTCTCCACAAGTCATTTGGTTTCCCATTGCCAAGAGGGAAGGTGATCACATGCTGCCCCTTTTGCCTTCCAGAAATCCTCTCTGGGAATGTCTACATTAGGAAGAACAAGCAGTTGTGTCATGTGGACACTATTGACTGGAAGGACATTATCCGAGATCCAAATTCCCAGGCAGTGGTCCAAGACAATGGGGAGAAGTGTGAGTATGTCAACCAGTAGCTGTGTGGATGTGTTCCCTTACAGACTGTCCTAGTCAAAGCTCCAACCTGTTCACCAAACTAGGCCGGTTTAGATGGACCCACATAGATATTTTTATTAAATATTAAATACTAGCCATCCCCTGTCACTCATTGCTGTGGCCCAGTCTGTGTATATGTGTTTTGTGTGTGTATATATTTGTGTATATGTGTGTTTGTGTGTGTGGTTTTATGTTGTAATGTATTTTTGTTTTTTGGCTTTTAAAGTCTTTTCTGCTGTGTTTTTCAGTGCTTTTATGACTGATGGTCACTCGTTGGCCTGATACGTGTATTCTGCCCAAATTTGGTGTCAATTCGTCAAGTGGTTTTTGAATTATGTTAATCCCACAAACGAACATTACATTTTTATTTATATAGATTTTATAAAATATTAATATTTTATTTAATATTTTATTAAATATTACAGGGACATTTTCAAAAACTGTAACACACTTGTCCTGAGGTTCAGCACATATGAGAAAACCACAAAATAAATACACACCACATGTTAGAGATTATTTGTCAGCCATCCTGCCCATTTCAGTAGCTAATGCTGTGCTTTTGTTCCCCTCCAGGTTTGCCATGTCATGAGAACTGCAATGGCCATTGCTGGGGTCCTGGTCCGGAGGATTGTCAAAAATGTAAGTGTTCCAATGACTCTTGAGACCTAATCCAGGTGGTGCCCTTGAATGAGAAACTGATATTCATCCATCTTTGGAGAATGAACTTGGTCAACTAAAGCACAAGATATGATGGGTGCTTTAAGGTGTGCTCTAGGAAAGGACTTTACCTGTCTTCGTGGCAGGTTGGAACAAGAGAAGCATCATAGTTCTTTCAACAACAACCACGGGACTGAAGGAATCTTCTTCTTTCTGGTCAGCAAAAGTTGATCAAGCATTTCCCTTTACCCTGAGAGGTGAGACCAGTCTTTTAAACCAGATAAATGACTTGGTCTCTTTTAATTGCTCACTCTGGTTAAACCATAAACCTTGGAAGTGATATGTTGGGGACAAGAGGAAAGCGCACTCTTTCCCTGTTGTTTATCCATCCTAATTGACAGGAAGCAAAAGCACAGTTAAACAGTTGGCCTTCTATCCAGTTTTTAAACACTCTAATAGGGCAATCCTTCTATTCCTTCAGTAAATATAAGAAACACACATTTGTTGTTGTTTGCCTTCAAGTCATTTTGAACTTATGGTAGTGTTTAACTTATGGGCCCCCTAGTAGCACAGTGGGTTAAACCACTGAGCTGCTGAACTTGCTAGCAGTTCGAATCCAGGGAGCAGGGTGAGCTCCCCTGTTAGGCCCAGTTTCTGCCAACCTAGCAGTTCAAAAACATGCAAATGTGAGTAGATCAATAGGTACTGCTTCTTCAGGAAGGTCACGGCACTCTATGCAGTTGTGCTGACCACTTGACCTTGGAAGTGTATATGGACAATGCCGGCTCTTTGGCTTAGAAAGGGAGATGAACACCCCCCCCCCCCCCCCCCCAGAGTTGGACACAACTACACTAAATGCCAGGGGAAAGCTTTACCTTAGCCTTGTATTAGGGTTTTCTCAGCAAAATTTGTCCAGAGGCAGTTTGTCATAGCTTTCTTTTCAAGCTGAGAGAATTCAAAGAAAAAGCTGTGTTTGTTTGTATTATCAAGATGTGAAGGGGTCTTGTAGCACCTTAGAGACCTAGAGAACATAAATTGGTAGCATAAGCTTTCATTGGCTAAGTCTGTTTTCTCATTGAACTGCCTAGGAACAGACCTTTATAAGTAGACTGTGTGGGTGAATAGCCACAGAAATGCAAAACTTGTGAGAATGGTAATGTGGTGACAAGTTTTAACAAGGTTGAGAGAATGTGACTTGCCCAAAGCCATCCAAAATGTTTCAGTGCCTGAGTAAGAATTCACACACTGATCTTCTTAAATCCCAGTCCTGCATTCAAACCACTGCACCACACTGGCTTTTGCCTGAACTCCTACCCAGCAGTATAAAACCCTCTGAAACATAGTTGCCACCCTACTGCCAACCCTCTGCACATTGGCATATTCATTGAGGCCCCACAAACATCTCACAACTCACTCAAGGCAAGGTTTTGTTTTCATTTTAAAATCTTTTGCATATGAAGATTGATTAAATCTCTGGCATATGAAGTTGTGAGAGCCAGCAAGATCAGTTCCTCTCCCATTCATTAAGTGTTGCTATAATATCACATGGATAGTGTTGAAACTGAGGGTTGTATGATGATGGCACTAAAAATAGAATACACTTGTGCTCTACTTTTTAAGAAAATTGCATAAAGTTTCTATGTTAAGAGGCAACTAATCCAAATTAAGTGGGTCATATGCCCAGGCCCTGGATAGGTGAGAGTAGGAGTAGGAGGTGGTATTTGTTGCATGGACAGCTTCTCACCAATATTTCTTCCTTCCTCTGCCATAGTGACCAAGACCATCTGTGCTCCCCAGTGCAATGGACGCTGTTTTGGTCCCAACCCCAATGAATGCTGTCATGATGAGTGTGCAGTAGGATGCACGGGCCCACTCAAGACGGAGTGTTATGTAAGTAGCCAGATCCCAATGTCCAGCTTTATGTCTGAGGCTTGTTTGCTGTGAGGATGGGGAAGTCTGTCTTTAGTTATGATAACAGAACTGATATTTGTTTACAATTGTGACTGTTATATTTTCATATTTGATGTTTTAATCTGTTGCGTTCTATTGTAATATTTGGGCTAGTCCCATGTAAGTCACCCCGAGTCTCCTTGGGGAGATGGTTGGCAGGGTATAAAAATAAAGTTATTATTATATTAACTGAACTTTCTTGGTCTGAAATGACTGAGACCAGTGCCTCTTTCTCACCTGATCCCCTTTCTTCAATCCTAGGCCTGCCGGTTCTTCAATGACAGTGGCGCTTGTGAAACACTCTGTCCACCATCGCTGATTTACAATAAACTCACCTTCCAGTTGGAGCCCAACCCTGACACCAAGTATCAGTATGGTAGCATCTGCGTTAAAAACTGCCCTCGTAAGTCTCAAATTGTGTTAAGGGGGTCCTCATCCTTGTGCTACTGCATTGTGTGAAACATTGTTTGTTTATTTATTTATTTCGGGCACTTCTACCCCGTCCTTCTCTACCCCCGAGGGGGTTTCTTTAAGGGACAATCCAACCATATGGGCAGAAGTGCCTCTCTTGTGAGGCAGTACTCTATGGAAGCAGGTGTTTTGTCTCAAAGCTTCTTTACTGTTTACGAATTCCCAAATGTATGGAGAAGTCACATAGCAACAACTGCCTACAGCATGCCAGCCACATGATTTGACTGCTGCTTTGGTTAGGAGCTACCATGGAGAATTAGTTTACACCTGTTTGAGGGGTTATACAAGGAATCTAAGGGCCCTTCCAGACAGGCACTATATCCCAAGATCTGATCCCAGGTTTTCTGTTTATCCCAAATTATCTGGCAGAGGGGACTCAAATAATCCAGCTTAAAGCAGAAAACCTGGGATCAGATCCTGGGACATAGGGCCTGTCTGGAAGGGCCCAAGGTATGAACTGAGATCAGCTATTTCTCAATATGATATGCATTGTCTTAAGGAGAGGCTGGATGGTTTGACAGGAAATAAGTACGTAGATTTAACAACCCTTTCTCTAACTGTCTGGGTATATGGATGCGTGCTTCTGCTGTTAGAAATGGTACATTGGAACTGATTTTTTGCTTTTTCCTTGGGTCAAATACATTTTTACAGTTTTAGAGTTCCTGGAACTAAGAGGAAGTCACATTGGGTGTTTGTCATAACCTGGAAGAAAGCTTAGGAGTCCTTGCCATATAATCGTCATACCCTGACTTGTACCATTCCAACTCTTACAATTCTGATTAGCTTTCTGAAGGTGAAATCCAAGAATCTGAAATCCTATCATCATAGGCTATCACTCATGAAATCCCAATCTTCTTCCATAGAGTGACCTAATTCATCTTAGTTATTTTTCCAGACTGGAGATCATCCTGTCTCACAGCCTCTTTGAACCTTGTACTTTAACCCAAAAGAACCTATTTCTCTCCTCTCAAATCGAGAGAGAGAGAGAGACATACACACACATTTTGAATAATTACTGTCAGCCCTCCATGTTTTCTGCTTTAGCTTTTGCCAATTTTGATTTTTCACAGACTTGATTACTATATTTTCTCTAGGTCCTCTAGCCCAACCCTGTGGTTTATTTCCTACAGAATGACCTAGAGCAATGGTTCTCAACCTGTGGGTCCCCAGATGTTTTGGCCTTCAACTCCCAGAAATCCTAACAGCTGGTAAACTGGCTGGAAGTTCTGGGAGTTGTAGGCCAAAAACATCTGGGGACCCACTGGTTGAGAGCCACTGACCCAGAGGTTCCTAGACAGCATAATTTTCTAGGCATTTGTAGGTCCTCCAGTGCAATTATGTGGTCAATGCCCGTGGGGCTAGAGGACTTACGGTGTTCTCTTGGGTAAAAAAAAGTTTATTTTAATTTATGAGTTTTCCCACTTTTGCAGGGTCCTACACCTCTAACCCCTGTGAAAGCAGATGATCTACTGTAGTTCATGTTTGCATTCTTCCCTATTGTCTCACACCTTCTTTCACAACTTCTGCAGATAATTTTGTTGTGGATCAGAGCTCATGTGTCCGGACCTGTCCTCATCACAAAATGGAGGTTGAAAAAAATGGCCAGAAGATATGTGAGCCTTGTGAGGGACTCTGCCCAAAAGGTATTAAGAGAATGAAGAACTTCATTTGGTGGGGTTTCCAGGTGGACTTGCAGTGACGTGTGAGCTTCAGCTTCTGCTGGCTCCTGGAATAGAAAGTCCCCCAATGGCCTTGTTATGTAGGCAGTTCTGAGCCACGTGCCTTTATCAAACATGGCAGACACGCATGCCAAATTAGTTCAACAACTCTTCAAATAAATATAAGAAATTAACACAAAATGAAAATATCTCACATGAATGATCTGGGACTAGGCCTAGGGAGTGCTGGCCTTGGGTGGTCTTTGAATTTTATAAGACTAGTGTTGCCAGATTTTCAAAATAGCAATAAGGGAGAGTCAAAATTCAGGACATGCCAGGTTATTAGGAAATAATTATTAACAAGTTTGTGCCCCATGACAGTACTGATTTCAATTAAATTAAGCCATGTAATGCCTCTAGAACATGGCCATATAGCCCGGAAAAGCCTACAACAACCAAACCATGTATTTATCTGTAAAATTACCATATTTGTCCACCTTTATAAATGACACGATGCACACATTTTTGCCATTATGAAGAGCCCACACTAAAAAAAATGTGGGGTATGGATATGTATCTCATTCAGGCTATGGCTTTCCAGTCACCCCTTATAACACAGTACACCTAGCAGTCTTGTATAAGACATATATTTGTGTGTACTTTGTAATTTCAAAAATCAGTATGAGAATTGACACCTAACGGTGTAGCGGTGCCCAAAACCAAGCCATTCTTGACTACGTTGTCTGCTCTAGGGAAGTAATGTGCAAGGTGGGATGTTAAACTGGTACCATTCACCTCCTTGAACATTCCTCACTTGTAATTTTGCCTTGTTATCAGCTTGTGAAGGCACTGGACCTGGAAGCAAATACCAAACTGTGGATTCCAGCAATATTGACAACTTTATCAACTGCACCAAAATTCTGGGAAATTTGGACTTCCTGATCACTGGTCTGGAAGGGTAAGTGTACTAGGCTATCCTTTGTCTTGGTCTGATGCTCTAAACCAGGCATAGGTAACTGGAAGGGGATCTTGGGGGTGGGTCATACGACCACCTTGGGTTGGTTTTCATGTAGCTAAACGTTTTCTTAAGTTCTCAACAAGCTGGAGTTACGGTAGACATCATGTCTTGTTGAAGGCTTTCATGGCCAGAATCACTGGGTTGTTGTAGGTTTTTCAGGCTGTATGGCCATGTTCTAGAGGCATTTTCTCCTGACGTTTCGCCTGCCACTATGGCAGGCATCCTCAGAGGTTGTGAGATCTGACCTCACAACCTCTGAGGATGCCTGCCATAGTGGCAGGCGAAACATCAGGAAAAACCTACAACAACCCAGACATCATGTCTGTTTTTTATTAGAGAGATGATCTGCATACACCAGTACTTCTTCCTTTGCCATCTAACTATAGGCATTTTATAAAAACCTACTGTGGCAATTTATTGACAGTCAGAGTGGTCCTTGGACATCCATGGTTTTTCATTCTGGCTTATTATTACAAGTTTTAGTCATATTAGTAAAACCAAGATTGAAGTGGTTATTATGCCATGGATGTTGATTGTGAAAATAAGTTTCTAAAAAAGAATACATGCTGCTTCTCAAGATGGCTCTGCCTGAAACCAATAGCTGGTCTCTCATCTTTGCTATGATCTTTTCCCATAGAGACCCGTGGCACAATATAAGTGCCTTGAACCCAGAAAAACTGAACATCTTCCGGACGGTGCAAGAGATCACAGGTGAGCTGGGACTGTAGAGGCAACAAATAATAAGATGGCTCATTTTCTTATCTAAATATAGACTGTAAAAAAAGGATTGTGTCCTACTGGTTTTCAGTCAAATGCTTTTTGTGCTATTGATATGATGTAAACAGGAACGGGAGATAGAAAGTTAGAAAGGACCAAGTTTATAGGGCTTTTTATTTAGGAAAGGAATTGTGGAATTACACAGAAATGTGAAAAATAGAGAGTATACTAGAGAGGTGTCACTGGGTGATGTTGGACTGTGGACAAGGAACTTTAGAAGCCACTAATATCCTGTTCTTCCACTTAGGGTACTTGAACATCCAGTCATGGCCCAAACATATGCAAGATTTCAGCGTCTTCGCCAACCTGGTCACCATTGGTGGGCGCAGCCTTTATAAGTAAGCATTGCTCCTTTGCCTTGTTCTTGAGTTGTCGAGGGCCTTAGGGCTCCTTTGTTTCCTCTGTGATGTTCAAGGCCAAACCTGCCCAGAAGATCTGCTGGAAAGCCGTGGGCAAGGAAAGGTGAAAAGGTTACAGTGTCCAAAGTGAATCTTGTCACCTACTAACAACCCACAAACACAGACATGTGCATACGATTTTGGATCATGTGATTTTAATGTTTATACTAGGTTGTTTTAATGCTATGTCTTAATGTTTACATGTTGCTTATATCTTATGTTTAATAGTCTTAATGTTTTTAACTCATATGTTATTGTTTAGATATTATGATTTTTTTACATGTATGTTAGGCATGGAATTTTGCTATTAGTATGTTCTAAACCGCTTTGAATCCCCCCACCCTCAGGGGTGAGAAAAGGAGTATAGAAATACAGTAAGTAAATAAATAAGCACACATACTTCTGTACATGTGCAAACACTCCCCTATGCGTTATTCAGGGATTAGTTTGGAGTTCATTTATTTATTTATTTGCAGTATTTATATTCCATCCTTCTCACCCTGAAGGGGACTCAGATCGGATCACAGAACACATATACGGCAAACATTCAACTGACAAGACAGACAATTGTACATAAATAGAGGTATATATAGGCTTTCCCATCTTCGGCATCTTGAAGGCAATGCTCGGTTCCGGCCACAGGGGGTGCTGTCACTCCAATTTTCCCTGTCGAAGAGCTTTGTTTGTAAATTTCCTCCTTGATCGAATTGCCGGCATTTTTCTGGCATTACTTTATGGGTGTTAAATACCTCCCCACTTAAGCGGTACCTATTTATCTACTCACATTGCTGTTTTTGAGACTACTAGGTAGGCAGAAACTGGGCTAAAGGCCAGGAACTCACCCTGACCCAGGCTTCGAACTGTCAACCTTTTGGTTGGCAAGATTTATTGCAGCTGATGGTTAACCTACTGTGCTAAAGCCCAGCCCTGTTCTACATTTAAACCATGTTTGCTGTACTGCAGAGAGCCTGTGGCCTTCAATGCTTGCCACTTGAAGCAACATGTATTTGTCTCTTCCCAGTCATCACAACATTCTTCCTCCTGCGACTAACCTGTTCTTTGTTTGTTTTTTGCTAGCCGTGGGTTTTCCTTGCTGGTCATGAAGAATATGAATGTGACCTCTTTGCACTTCAGCTCGCTTCAGGAGATAAGTGCTGGCAAAGTCTACATCACGGAGAACCGACAACTTTGCTATTACAATACCATCAACTGGGAACGTCTCTCACGCCGAAGTTCAGATCTTGATATTAGGAGCAACAAACCTATCAAGAAGTGCAGTGAGTGTGTGGTCAGCAAAACTTTCCTCTGGACTAGGAGACATGGGTGCCTGCTATACTAGGATACATTCACACAAACAGATGGAGGTTGAATTGGGAGTTCCATAGAGGTTAAAGTGTCAATATTCTCTGGACTGTGTGCAGATACTCACTTTCACACCACTCTGTCTGATTTATAAAGACACACACACACTCACACAGGCATAGGCATCAAGTAAAATAAGTGAATTCCCCACTTTTCTATTATAGCAAGAATCCAATTACAAGTATCTCAGAATTTTCTTAGAGCAGAAATGCCATAGAAAGATCAAAATCAGACCTGGTTTTAGATCATGTTCTTACAAATCATTCTAAAGTTAGATGTATGTTTGTGCATGCCTTCAAGTTGCCTGTCAACTATTATTATTATTATTATTATTATCATCATCATCATCATCATCATTATGGTTATCATTATCATTATCATTATTATTTCATTTTTATCCTGGTTTTCTCCCATGGGTGGGATTCAAAGTGGCATACAAAGGTTTAAAAAAGCAGAATTACATAAAATGCATATTCAACATGAACAACAATGCCAATTAAAACAATAACTCAGTTTGTCTACCTATGCTGAGTTTCAGAGGGTTTTCTTGGCCAAGAAATACTCAAGGGTACTGTAGCTTCTTTCTCTGAATTATAGCCTACAGCACCTGGTAGGATCTGGTGTCTTTAAGGTATGTTGACACATACATTTATATCTTTCACTCATTTCGTCACAGCATCTGTCATCCCTCATTACAAATGAATACAACATGGGGAGCTGCTTCTTTAATGTAACTCCATGGAAATGCTATTCTAGCTATACTAGCTGTTACAACCTCCCCAAACTGGTAACCTCCTTCATATCCACTGGCTTAAACAAGATTCTGCAAATCTCACTGGCAAGTAGGCAACACTTAAATGTTAAAAACTATTAATTTCCTTTTGCACACATCTGCCTTGGCCTGTAGACCATCCACTATCACATCAGATCAACTAAGGCAATGGTTCCTTTGGTCCTCTGGGTGTTTTGGACTTCAACTACCAAAAGCCTGAACTAGCTTGGCAAACAATCAGGAATTATGGGAGCTGAAGTATAAAGCATTTGAGAGGATGGCTGAACTGAGGACACAAAAGTCAGTCAGGCAGACCATGATGGGTGGCCATGAAGTAACATTAAAGCAAATGTTTCACTTACTGCCCAGTGACTCATGGGCTATTAGTACTTGTGTTATTCATGCCTGTGTGCAACACATTTGAATGGATGGGCATTTAAGAAATTGGATCCCTGCTATTCCCAAAAGATATTTTGCTTACAACGTTGAATATTGGCCTTTCCCTTTTTAACAATTTAGTAACAATGCATCCGGGAGATTGCATTACCACCCCAGGAAGTCACAATAATTTAGAAAAGTAATATTTTTAGACTCCCCCGGCCTTTTTGACCAGTGGTAGTCCAGGAAAGCCTTTGTAGGATGCATATGACTCCCGATTGAAGATAAGGCCCTTGGTCCCAGTTGTAACCATGACACTCTGTTTCTCAAACCAGAGCAAGAGGGGAAGCTTTGTGATCCTCTGTGCTCCCATGACGGCTGCTGGGGACCTGGGCCAGACAACTGTCTCACCTGCCTCAACTACAGTCGGGATGGAACCTGCGTTGGTTCCTGCAACTTCTTTGAGGGGTGAGAATAACCTTCCATAAGCAACCCCTCTTCTCTATTGCATAATTGCTCAGCTTCCTAACATCTCTTTTCACCTCGTTTTCTACCTATAGGGAGGTTCGTGAGTTTGCAGAAGGTGGTGCCTGCTTCTCTTGCCACCCACAGTGCCAGAAGATTGAAGGAGGCCTCACCTGCAATGGTTTGGTATGGGATTGTTACATATTTCCGGCATTTGCTCCTATGTGTGTACATGTGTATGTGCATAAAGCAAAGATGTGTCTGATTAAATTGTGCATCTACATCCCACTGTTTAAGGTAAACAAGGCAGCCCCCAGTATTGACAACAACTTAAAAAGACTACTATTCAGGTAGATTTTTTTTCCTAAACAAAATATCATGGTGAAAACTTTATCTCCATTCCTTGTTTCCACAACAAGTCAAATTTTTCTAAATGCAATTATCACAGGGACAGAAAGTGGGGCAGAATCTTCTGAACAGAGACACAGCCAGCAAAACAAACACTACAGGAGTGTTAACCCTTCCCTATGCTATCCGAAGTGCCAGATAGATAGATAGATAGATAGATAGATAGATAGATAGATAGATAGATAGATAGATGATAGATAGATAGATAATTAGATAGATAGGCAGACTAATGGGAAGCGCTTCCATTAGTCTCCTCTAGGAGTTTCTTGTTTATTAATAGCCCAGGGGATTTAAATGTTAAAACCTTGCTCTGTAGTGAACCTATTGGACTTTCACATCCCAGGACTGAATCCAGTATAGCCTTTCAGGGTTCCTTAGATTTCTGCCTTTTCTCCCAGTGAAACTATCTTCATGTGATTTTCCAATTTTTGATTTGGTTTCCTCCATTCTAAAAAAAAACAAAAAACTATTGGGTATGATGGAGTGGATGAAGCCATACCTAGTGCTCCAGCCTAAGCCTGGCTTCCTGACCCTGCCTGGCCTGCCAATGCTGTATTTTCTGGCACATTCACCAGGACCCACCCCAACTGCTCTGTCTGCCCTCCCTTTCTTTCCACCTCCTCCATTCCACCACCAGTAGCAGCTGAATCCTTCCCATACTTCCAAGAGTCTGCAATAGATCAGCTGGTTGAGTTCAGTTGGAGGGTGTTCATCTTTGCAATACTGATCCGCCCCAGGCAGAGTCACTTGGGATGGTGTATTTTTAGGATTGCACTCACCACGCAATGTAAAGTGCATGCAGAGAAGTGCACCCAGAATTATCATTTTATTTCGGCTAGGTATAAAGCACTTTTTGAGAGGAGTAAACAGATAATTTCAGAAATTCAGCATGGTAAAACATTGCCACATAAAATTACAATATAATTTTAAAAACTGATTTTAAAATATGAATCTAGTGCTTGCTTGGGGTCTCTCCCTTCCTGAGGGGTGCGACGGTTTCCCCAATAAACATCATTTCCTTTCCCTCCTCAGGGTGCCGATGCCTGCACAATTTGCTCAGGCTACAAGGATGGGCCACACTGTGTGGAAAGCTGCCCCAAGAATATCCAAGGGGAGAAAGGGCTTATCTTCAAGTACCCTGATGCCAACAGGGAGTGCTGGTCATGCCATGAGAACTGCACACATGGGTAAGGATGAAATGAAGGGTGTGTGTGTGTGTTGTGCTATAAAAGACATACTGTTTTTAGAGCACACTCTCCAAGCTGTTGTTCCTAAGCTGCTTTACAAGCAAACAATATAATAAATAGCCAGGTCAATCTCATTTTCAAAAAAATTATCCTACCCAAGCTGAAGGTTTCTGAGTCACTGCCTGGTACGATAGTAGGTTCCCTAAGCAGAATTGAAAGTCATAGCTTGTAAATATTCATTTTGGGGGGGAATACAACCCCAAGAATTCTCCAGCCAGCAGGGCAATTGTATGCCAAGGTCCCAACTTGGGGGCATACCTTGGGAAAATTACCTTTTAAGACTAAAATTTCCAGACTCTGACTGGGAGAGACTTGGAATTGCAATATAAAAGGGCAATGAGTTCAAACATATGTGGAAAGTCCCCAGATTTTTGGCGTAGAAGTCCCAGAAATCCAGCCAGTTTACCAGCTGTTAGGATTTCTGGGAGTTGAAGGCCAAAACCTCTGGGGACTCAGGTTGAGAACCACTGATAATGTTTTGTGAGCTACAGCCCATTTATGCCAGATAAAGCATGTTAGTCTGTAAGATCCACAAGACTAGACATTGTTCCTGTGGCAGTGACACTTTTGCAGCAACACTTTTATGTTGTGAACAGCTTCAGTTGCAATGCCCCTTTGAAGCAAAAAGAGCATAGCCTTTAACATTTGAAAACGTGTCTGTTCTCCTCGGTCATGGCCAGCTGCTGAGAGGGAAGGGGCATATATTTTCATTTTCATTGTCTGTGTGCTGCTGAAGGAGGCAGTTATATATACAGTACAGCTCAGAATGCATGGGTCCTGTTTTTCTAATCTGCTAGGAGACAGATTGGATTCTCTATCTTTCAGCCCAAACTAATCATTTGTTTTTGTTGCTTGTAGGTGTGATGGCCCAAACATTGAAGACTGCTTCGTGGAGGAAATGGCTGTTGTCGGGTAACTGTCTTCTTCCCAGTAATTTGATAAATTGGAGGAAAGATAAATCCTCCAATTACTGTTAAAATTGAAAGACTCTTCCTGGTGTCTTTGTGATTTTAGATTATAAACACAATAAGAAGGGCCTTATTCTCATGGAAGATTACTATTATTGTTCTGTAATAGAAAACTTACATTTGTGGAAGAGGGTCTTAGTGTCAGCCTTTGGTCTATAGCACTAGAGGGCTTTCAGAAAGTCTCTGGCTTGATGGGATGGATTATTGGAGCCAGGGCCGTAGCAAAAAAAAAAATGGGGGGGGGGGGTTTGAAACTTTTTTTTTAGCAAATCATGAAGAGTAGTTTGATAACACAACAACAACATTTTTAATACAATCCAAAGACCCTTATTGCTCCATAAAAGGTATAAGATACAAGGTATGCAAAGTTAGTAAGGCCAACAATAGCCCAAAAAATAGTTGTTTTTTTAACCTGAAATTTTGGGGGGGGGGGGTTTGAACCCCTAAAACCTCCCCCCTGGCTACAGGCCTGATTGGAGCTAATCAGAGAAGGATAGATGGACCAAAGATTGCACTCAGTGTACAGCCTAGTCTCTTATGTTCAATTAACACCATGTCATCATAATAATAAATAATTAACACCATGTCATCATAATAAATAATAATGATTTGTGTACCACTCTATCCCCAAAAAAACATATTTTTGTTCCTGAGTTATAAATGTTATTTCCTAATTGGTTCTATAATTTTAAAAAAATGGGAAAAGTTTATTAAACTGCAAAAACATTGTTTTTGCAGGACATCCTAAAGCACATTTTACTATAGTTTTTCAGTTAGTATCTCATAGAGTCGCAACCAATTCAGCAGTTTGTGGAGCATAACAACTATAGTTGTTGTAAATATATATCAACTAAGTAAATATTGCACAATTAAACAGGAAATAACACTTTCAAACCAGGAACAGAAAATTTTTCAAATTTTTTACACAATGTAATGCAAAAACTTACAAGACATGGGACAAACAGATATATCCCAGAAGCAGAGATTTCTTTTTTGAAAGTCTCTCCTCACCTAGGTTTCAGACCTTGAGGGGTTTTCCTTCTGAAAGAGGCCTTAATTTTGTTTAAGCACCAGTTTATTTTCCCAGCACATAAAATTATTGCACAATCAAGTGCGCGCACCCAAAAATAATGTAGACAGGATTGTGAAGTGTCTTCACTGAAGTGAAAAATGCATGGACAAAATGAACAAAACCTGGCTGAATTGGTAACTGTATACACTGCCTTGAATTCTCTAATATGGATTGCTTTGTCTTCCTTGCTGTATAATCAGTTTGGCCTGAGTACTATTACTAACAACTGAGTATTTTTTTTTCTTTGAAGTTAGAAGATTCTTTGAAAATTTATAGTTCTCTCCTCCTTCTGTTAAGATCCTAGAGATAAATCACTAAGGCATCCAGTTCTGTATGTTCTTCCCCTTCCCCTGCCTTTCTTCCTCCTTCTGACTTTTTCAGTCAAGTGACACCTGTTTCGGGTTGCTTTTCCAGCCCTAAATCAGTGACTCTCCCCAAGATCAACCCTGTTTCAGATACTGGTTCTTTAAGGAGCCTCCAGATTTTAAGCAGGTTGAGGCAGGGAAACCAACCAAAATCATAGCCTCTGACTATCCTGCTCTGCCAGGGACACCTCCAATTAGTGCTCTGTCCCACTTCCTCGGCTTAAAAAAAAAATCCAATTCCAATTCTCTTTCTTCCTTTTGTCCTTAGTTAACTGAATGTAAAATACTTTACATTCAGTTAACTCAGCAGCAGGGAGAGAAGGAGGCAAAATCTCCCCCTCCCAGTAGGCTCAGGCAAAAGCAGCCTCTCCTAGACCATACTTTTCTTTATTAATATTTTTTTTCATCTTATGTATTATCAAAGGTTTTCATAGCCGGAACCACTGGGTTGCTGTGTGTTTTCCAGGCTGTATAGCCATCTTCCAGAAGCATTCTTTCCTGACATTTTGCCTGGATCTATGGCAGGCATCCTCAGAGGTTTTTTCATCTTGCTCACACTGTGAATGGCCACATACGTCCTCATTTCCATTTGGGAAATGCTGGAGGCTATGCAAGGACATAACTCTTCTTTCTGATGTTCTCATTCCCACAATCACTTCACATTTTATGGCTGATTGCACTTTGTTGCTTGTTGCATCTTAAAGTTCATGTTGACTTGGACATAATTCTTTATCAATTTGGAGAGAGAACCCTCTAATCAAGAACTTGTCCTACCCAGAGCAGGCTTGAAAGGGCTATTGCTCTCACCCTTTCCCTGCTTTCCCTTCCTATTTGATTGATGACTGCACCCCAGACTGTCTTCTGCCATCGGTGCCAATGTGCCTTGAGGCTTTTGTGGGCGGCATGAAGGGAAGGCAGGGCCACTGCAGGCCCATACCTGTTGCCAAAGGGGAGGGAGTGGATCATGGCACTTTGATCTCCTTCCCCGGTTGCTTGCTTTCTCCCCTAGAAAGTGTTAGATGGTGGGGGGAACCTCCTCCCACCCACATGTGAAAGTTCATTTCCTTCCCCCTCTTCTAATGCCTTTGGGGTGAACCGGACTAAGGATATGGCAGAGAAGCAAAGAATTGGGGCGGGTTCAGATTTGAGCATGGGTGTTTCCTCCTATTGGTTGCAACTCTGCTTGGCTTATCCATGCAATGGCTTAATTATACTTATCAATGTTATGCACCAAGAAATAAAGAAACTCTGCCACCTATATAAATTACAATAGATTAGTACATGTGTCCTATTTTAGATTGTTCAAAATGTTTCACCTGCCTTATGTGGCGTAATGTAAAATAAACCACATGTAGTTCACATTTGATCAGCCCACACACTGCCTTGCCAGAGAAAGAAAATATGCCATTAAGATGATAATAAAGAACAAGTAATTTATTCTTTGGAGTTCAGAACAACATATGTACAAAGCGATCAGTTGCATCAACTTACATAATGTCCTTTTATGAGAGATTTAAAATGGTCTTTCTTTGTCCATGTGGATAAACTCCTTCAGCAGTTCATGAAGCAAGAGCACACTCCAAACCCTGTCTCTCTTCTCCCTGTCTGCACTTGCATAGCTCAAACCTGAACAAAAATGTGACAGTAACCAAAAGACCCAGGCTCAGCCATCTCACCAGGCATTGCCCAACCAATCAGCTTCATGCATCTTATTTTACAGTTGACACACACAGTCTTTAAGGATTTTAACTGTGTACTTTTTCCATATAATTCTATGGCAAATATATGAAGGATGGGGAAGGGTAACATAATTTTCGGGAGAACATTCATTTTAATAGTTGATATTCTACCCAGCAAAGAAACTTCTATAGTTATCAATGTATGTTGTATTTTGTATTTTTTATAGTTTTTTTTATATAGGTCCAGATTTTTCAGTAGATTCCCAGCCACTTGACTTTGTTGACAATCTCAATATGTGTCTTTTCCTTCAAGATTTTGTGGTCCTGCTGCTTGATATACTTAATCATTATTTTTTTGTGTTCTGTTTATTAAGTCCAGCCACTTTTCCAAAGTCCTCAATAATTTCCAATGTTTTAGGCATTGTCTCTATGGGCTCTTCTATTCCTATCACTACATCACCTGCAAAGAGCCTCAATTTCATAATTTATTTTTTGATTTTCACTCCTCTAATTGAGTTTTTTTATCATATTTTTCTTGCTAACACTTCCACAGTTTGCTCTTTAACACCATTAATATTTCATTCTGTTTAAAATACGCATGTTTTTAGGTCTGAAATTGTATTTCATTTGGTTTTACTATTAGGTGCATTGAGTCTCTTTTGTAGAGAAAGAAATAATAATAATAATAATAATAATAATAATAATAATAATAATAATTTCACATAGTCCCTTCTAACAGCCCAGTGTTTGCTTGCATCCTAGGAAACCCCCAACAGTGATTGCTGTGATGGTTGTGGGATGCCTTTTTGCCTTTTGCTCCTGTGTCTTGCTCACCTTCCTGTATTGCCGTGGCAAGAAGATTCAGAAGAAGCGGGCCATGCGCAGATACCTGGAAAGAGGGGAGGTAAGACAGTACAGCTGTGACATCTCATAAGTAAAAGCCATTGGGCATGTTGGCCTGCTCACTAGATGCAGGGGCATCCAGGGATTAAATTGGTCTTGAGATAGATATCTTGTTGGGGTCCTATCGCTGCTAAATACAATATGGCAAAGGCCTCCTAGGAGTTGTGTGCTTTGTGTGCGCCCAAGTCAGACTGCCCCATTTCTTTGGGCACTTCTGGTCTCAGGAGCCAGTTAGATTTTTGTCATACTGAGTCAAGACAGGTGATGAGAGTAACTTACCTTAATACTCAAGAGTCTCTTTCCAGTGAGAGACAGAAACCCATTGAGGATGCAAGTCTTTTGCTGCTTTACATAGAGAAAGTATCATGGAATCCAGTGGGGCTTAATTCAGAATAAATCAATTTAAGATTGCATTGTCTGTAAAGGTTAGGTAGAAATTAAATATCTGGAAGTGAAGAACTAAAATACTTCATCCGTGGCTGAATATCTTCAGAAGTTTTTATTCGTTTATTTATTTACTATATTTCTATCTCCTCGAAGATGACTCAATAATGGTCAAGAGTATCACTTTTGTGAGGCTTTTGGGATTTGAAAGGCTGCTATAAAACCTCAGGATTAGTATGGAAAAAGTGAGAGTCCCTGAAAGAATGTTAACAGTGCTTAGTTTGGCACTGCAATGGTCCTATCAAACATGTTCAAATGAGTTAAAATAGGTTAAAATTGCTGCAAGTTCAGTGAAAAGGAAAGGCACTGTGAATTAAGATACCCTTGTCAAATAGGGTATCTGGAAAAGTGTGGGTTAAAGCAGAGGTGAATAAGCAGTTGTAGCAAAGGCCAACGGTTATCAGGTATTTCTTTCTTGTGTACACTTCCTGTATTTTTAATTAATTTTTCATCTACTTTATCGGGTTTGGAGGTGGTTCTGGTTTGGGTGAAGCTGTGCGGTTTAAGAGCAAACCCCTCATTAGGAGCAGTGATTTACCAATCTGAAGCCTCTTCCATTTTGAAGAGTTTTGGGGGGTTCTGGGACCTTTGGAGATGTTGAGGGAGTTTGAAGAGGTTGCAAAAAGGTTGGAGACTTCATGAGGTCCATGGGCTGCATTTTCCTCCCTCTGGATTAAAGTTTCTCCCTTTCTCTTTTTCCATTTGCTCCTATAGAGTTTTGAGCCTTTGGATCCCAGTGAGAAAGCCAATAAAGTCCTGGCCCGAATCTTCAAAGAGACAGAATTAAAGAAGCTGAAAGTTATAGGATCGGGAGTCTTTGGAACAGTGCACAAAGTAAGTTGATACTAGGAAGGAAAATGTGTCCTGCTCAGTTTATAACATTCTCAAGCAAGAGGATTGAGATGGACAAGGAATAATAGTGTAATGTATTGTCAAAGGCTTTTATGATTGGAATCACTGGGTTGTTGTAAGTTTTTTGGGCTGTATGGCCATGTTCCAGAAGCATTCTCTCCTGACGTTTTTTCCTGCATCTATGGCAGGCATCCTCAGAGGTTGTGAGGTCACAGACCGCATCACCTTTAAGGATGCCTGCCATAAATGCAGGCAAAACCCAATAATGTAATGTTTATGAAGAAGGATTATGGGCTTTACTGCTGCACCTATCACAGGTGGATGAAGGGCTAGGAAGCTGATGAAATGGGTGGGATTGAACAATAAGTTTTTTTTATCATCCTATGGAATTTTTTTGCAACAAGGAAGGCCAGTTTCTTCAGACCGATAAGACAGATCCTCTCCAGCCAAGTTATTTAGTGACAGACACTTAATATGGAGTCCTTTGGTATTTTGTGCACATTGGTAGTTATGGCTTGCACATTGCTTGGAGTCACTTTATTATACTGCAGCTTCTCCCGATCTTTCTTTTTTTGCTGGGAAGGGAGTTGGCTTGCCTGGAAACTTGGGTTGAGCCACTTAACTGCTCTCTGAATGAAGTAGCCTGAAGATAAGGGCTGGCTAGGAGTGTCACCTCCAGTTTGGTCTGAAAGCCAGAATGGTAGCCCAGATATGGCCCACAAGCTAGCTATCACAACTTTGTGTCTTGGAGGAATCATTTCCTCAAAGTAACCTTCTCCTTTCTTTACCTTTTGTGAAGTGGAAAAGGAATTCCTTTTTCCAGCAGCTAGTAGAAGTAAAAGGGAGCGATTCCACCCACAGAGGAATGGGGTGGATGTGTGGGTGGATACTTAAATGTAGGTGCAAAGTAGAAATATTATAGAAGGGAAAGGTCCTTGGTGGCTATGATGACTAACTTCCTCAAAGGCCATTGTTTTGTTCGTGGTTCCTCATTTCAAGAATATGGCTAATCTCCTCTGGCTTCCTATTCCTTCAGGGTGTCTGGATCCCAGAAGGAGATTCCCTCAAGATTCCTGTCAGCATCAAAGTTATCCAGGATCCAAGTGGCCGGCAGACGTTCCACGCTGTCACTGATGTAAGTGTTGCAGACATCTTTTTGGAACAGGGGTTGGAAATGTCTGCTTAGGTCCTGCCTCATTACAAGTCATTTATTTAACACACAGCTTTTGCTCTTTCATGGTTATGTTTGTAGCCACAGTGAGGAATGCAACCTCCGAGATGGGGGCCAAGTAGAGATGCATGCAATACTTTAAACTAACAAATTAATTTATTCAAAATGTAATACTGTCATACTAGTGCTAATGCTGGAGCCACGGTGGCTCAATGGGTTAAACCCTTGTGCCAGCTGAACGACTGACCTGAAGGTCGGCAGTTTGAACCTGCAAGACAGGGTGAGCTCCCATCTGTCAGCTCCAGCTTCCCATGCAGTGACATGAGCAAAGCCTCCCACAGAATGGTAAAACATCTGGGCATCCCCTAGCAACATCTCTCTCACATCAGAAGTGACTTGCAGTTTCTCAAGTCACTTCTGACACAATAAAAAAGAAGTGCTAATGCTAATAATGCCAAGCTCTGGTTTGATTTCAAGCCTATGCCAACCCTAAGAGACTTCAATGACAGGCTAGTTTGGTGCACAATTTAAAGGTGTCAAGCCATGGCAGAAGTGGTCTACAGGTGCTGGCAATTATTTGGTGAAGAACAATGAGCCTCAGCAGTATTAGTCATAATGGGTTCAAAGCCAAAAACTCATTCAGAAGCCAGGGAAACAAAACAGATAGACGAAAGCTCTAAAGAACAGTCAGAATCCGTTTCCAGGTGTCAAAGAAATTAAGGCCAAATTTCTGAGTTGGCAAGGGTGTGCCTTCCAAAAGCAGCGTCAGTTGTTGCTTCCGGCACACAAGTGTGTTTGCGGCTTGCCCTTTATATACAAGCTGGTTGCTGAGTGAGGTTAACTGAGATTATTCTGAGTTGCAGTTGTCTTAAACCCGACTCTGTGCTGGGTTATTTCTCAAACACTCTTGTGCTGGTACAATCTGTGAGGGGGGCACAGCACCATGAACATTCATCTCACCAGCTCTTAATTAGTGGGGAAAAGGACAAATTCAATGTGATTCCATTGAAAGGCAGCTTCCCAGTTAGCTTCTCTTGGTATTGGCCAAGTATGATGCTCCTCAAAGTCAATTGTCCTTAGAACCAGCAGACGGGGACCGAGCCAATTAGTTTTTGGTGTAGCAATGGTACCCCTGTTGGCTCGCAATCTGTCTTTGCTCAACATCATTCTATACTTTTTCTTGATGTTCAGCGAGCTCCTTTCTGTACTTTTGAGCATAAGTTAGCACTGACTTTTGCCCTGACGTTATTGTTTGTTTCCTAACAGCACATGTTGGCAATAGGTAGCCTGGACCATGCTTATATTGTCCGCCTCCTGGGTATTTGTACTGGCACCCATCTGCAACTTGTCACTCAGCTCCTGCCGCTGGGCTCACTGCTGGAGTATGTCCGGAAAAACAAGGATGCCATTGGCCCCCAGGTGATGCTCAACTGGTGTGTGCAGATTGCCAAGGTAAGCACGGGCTTTCCAGAGGAATATTAGGATACCTCATTAACAGTCCTTTCCCACAGCAATTAATGCACGAGATCATCAGTCCCAGGTAATTGTTTGAGGGAAGGAAAACCTTTCACCCAAATTGCACTTGCTCTTGTTCCTTTTGAGAACCCAAGTGTAATTTATTCAGATTATTCAAGGAACAATCCCAAGCTTTAATGAAGACAAAAATATGTGGGCTGAACGCAGAACGTATAATTGGGCAAAGAATATTTGGCACCTGCTAGGTGCAAGCGGAGTTGCAAAACGACTCCTCTTCCCCATTGCAGCATTCCTCATTCCACCTCTCAGGGTCCTTCCACACAGCCCTATATTATAATCCTACAATATCTGCTTTGAACTGGGTTATCTGAGTCCACACTGCCACATATTCCAGTTCAAAGCAGAAAATGTGGAATTTTATTCAGCTGTGTGGAAGGGTCTTTGGTGGATGCGTTTTATGAGGACGATGTGCCCTCTGAAAAGACATGGGATAGCTGTCAGCAGAGAAATTGCCAGCATTGCGAGGGCCTGATTTTTTTAATGTGTGTCAGGAGCGACTTGAGAAACTGCAGGTTGCTTCTGGTGTGTGAGAATTGGCCGTCTGCAAGGACGTTGCCCAGGGGACACCAGGATGTTTTGATGTTTTTACAATCCTTGTGGGGGGCTTCTCCCATGTCCTCGCATGGGAAGCCAGAGCTGACAGAGGGAGCTCATCCCCGCTTTACGTGGATTTGAACCTGTGACCTCTGTCAGTCTTCAGTCCTGCTGACACAGGAGTTTAACCCATTGTGCCATTGGGGGCTCCGTGGGCCTGATGAGAAACCAAGGCATCTATGGATTCTAGCTGTTTGGCTGGATTCCCCAGAATTAATTCCCAAAATCACACCTCATACAGATCAATAGTACCATAGTATGAGAGGTTGAGAAAGAGGTGAAAAGGACCCAAAGGCCTGATGGTTGCTGAGAGCGGCCAACAGATAGCTAAGCACTGGAATGGCAGCAGTCAAATCAAGTTATTGTGCAATCAGCTATGGGTTAACATATGTTCTATAATCAAAACCGATTTAGTTATGCAATATCTAGATGACTCCTGCTTTTTTCAGGAGGTATTTTCATTGGGGGTTGCTTTTTTGGCGTTGATATTTACACATATGTATGTATAGTGCTGATATGAAAAGACAAGTGCCAAAAAGCATCCGTCTCATAAGAAGAATGTGGAATAATGTTTATCACTGTGAGAAAAACAGGTCTATCTCAGGGTGTGAGCCCTTTGGGGGGAAAATTGGAAACAGCCTCTCTCAGCAGAGTTTAACAGAAATAATGAGCCTTGGTTGACTTAAGTAAAGAAACAAAGAGACAGCATCAAATGGCAAACTAAAGAACATTACTAATTGTTTTTAAAATGCACATACACTTCAAATTCCTACATCCTAACTAATTAATGTAAAAGGAGATCTCAGTGAACTTTCAATACAACATCTTGTTGGTATGAGAACAAAGAAAGATAGGTGTAAATAAGGGGGGATTTTTAGAAGTGTCTTACTCACACAGCCTGGCTGCTTAAATACACAAAGTATTTATGACCGTGTATTGCAATAGATAGAAGAGTAAATGGAGAAAACCCAGAATGAGTATAGGTATGTGGAATAGGTGGGTGGGGAGGTTACCATCTAAAATAACTAATTGGTTCAACAGTAATAAAGAAGGGTGAGAACAAATGCTTTCATTTCCATATATATATATATATATATATATATATATATATATATATATATATATATATATATATATATATGCAATTGCTCTCACCCCACTTTATATAACAAAATGTAATACAATTGTCTGGTTGCTACTGACACGATAAATAAATAAATAAAATAACAATATATGCTATATATATGTGTGTGTGTATTACATATATTGTTATATAAAGTGGGGTGAGACACTTTACACATTATATATACACACACACACAGTATGTGCAAAATGTAAAATAAGGTGTTTATTACCCCCGTTTCCTGCCTTAAAGAAATAAACCAAATCTAAAGAGAAAAGAAAAATGGGAATATATTAAAATGTACCTCCTGCCTACCAACCTAAAGAGGTTTTGGTAAAAACAATCCGCTTCTTATTATTACATGTTATTTAAAGTCTTTCATTCTACCATGCAATTACCAATTTGTTGGGGGTTTTCAAATCCCGCAAGCACCTTCATATTTTTTTTCTTTTTGATACAAGTCATCAAAAGTTCTCAGCTTTTGGAAAGTTTTATAAGAACTCTTTCTTTATCATACTAGATAATTTGTCAATTTCTGCCATTTCAAGCATTTTCAAGAATTTTGGCAATCACATTTTCTCTTGGTGGTAGATCTGTATTTTTCCATTTTTGAGCCTATGTATACTATTGGTGCACTATATGGTTCTTGCAGCCAGAACCATATAGTGTACCAATTTAAAATTCATTTTTTTAGTTTGTTCATTCAGGAATGCTTGATTTTTCAACAACCATGCAAACTTCACTATTGAAACAAGTAAAATAGTGCCAGATAGAAAGTAAATATGAATGTACTGGATCTACCACCCCACAACTGTGGAATGACCTGCTGGAAGAACTCCCAACAGCTAAATGAACTGGTGGCACACGGACCACTGGTTGGGAACCGCTGGTCTAGAGGTCTAGTGCTGTTGTTGTTTTGCAACAATGTTCCAACCCAAAAATAAGACTAGATGACTCTAGTATTGTAGTACATTCATTCATCTGTCCCTCTTTCTTTTTGTTCAGGGTATGTACTACCTGGAGGAGCACCGCATGGTCCATCGCAATCTTGCTGCTCGTAATGTTTTGGTAAAATCCCCAAGCCAAGTACAAGTGGCAGATTTTGGCATTGCTGATTTGCTTTATCCAGATGACAAGAAATACTTCTACAATGAAATAAAGGTAGGTACTTGTCTGAGAGAAAAAGAGAGGAATATGCTTGTATCTTAATATCTGCTAAAATGTCTCAGGGAAGATATTGCTGCTTAATTCCTAGAAGTGGAATCTGTAGTACATTCAGAGGAGCCCCTGGTGGCACAGCGGGTTAAATCGCTGAGCTGCCAAACTTGCTGACTGAAAGGTCAGCGATTTGAATCCAGGGAGCAGGGTAAACTCCAGCTGTTAGTCTCAGCTTCTGCCAACTTAGCAGGCTCTTCGGTTTGAAAATGGAGATGAGCACTACTCCCCAGAGTTGGACTCAACTAGACTTAATGTCAGGGGAATCCTTTACCTTTACCTAGAAAAGGGCTGACCAAGTGCAAGATGGATGGTATCCTTGAAGTGACTGGTTTGACTCTGAAGGAGCTGGGGGTGGCCACAGCCGACAGGGAGCTCTGGCATGGGCTGGTCCATGAGGTCAGAAGCGACTGACCAAATAAATAACAACTTCCTCACTGCCCCTATTTTCACCACCTTAAACGCGGGCCTTATAGATAGCATGTCTCTATGTGTGTAAGTGTCTGTGTGTGATGTACTTATGACTTTAACATCTGAATTTTTCTTCCTGATTTGTATTTTCCAGACACCAATAAAATGGATGGCTTTGGAGAGCATACATTTTGGAAAATACACCCACCAAAGTGATGTATGGAGTTATGGTAGGCTGCCTCCTAAGATTTTTGCAATCACAGCAAGTTTCCAAACAAAAAAAATCTGGTCTAAATTTATCTGGTTGTATGTAAGACTCTGTTTGTATCTCAATATATAGTCGTGTCCCAACCCAAAAACAAGCAGAGAGAAAGGCAGGGTAAGGAAATGCATGAAGCAGAGAGAGAGCCCGGCTGTATCAGGCCGAAAGCCTGTCTAGTCCTACATTCCATTTATAACATACAAGTAGTTGCCTATGGAAAGCCTTGATGTTATATTGTACACAGACATTGTTTCATGCACAACATTATAAAAAATATTGTTTATAACATTACTTCCTGTTGTCTGTTAGGTATATATGAAACCTACATGAATTTGTGTTTACATTTGGTATATTCAATCGGTATGTTACCATACTATTTTGAAGGATATCGTCATTGAAAGGATTTTGTTAAGTTAGGGTTTTGCTGCATTTTTTTAAAAAAGTAGGGTTGTACTAAATTGTGACAGAGATAAACTGATTCATTCTCATGTTGCTGGCTCATACACTTTTGTGGGTTTTGATGCAAAAATGGCTTAAAGAGGAAGAATGTGGATTTGTACAAGAGAGTAGTAGCTTGTAATATTCAAGTGGTTCTTCTAAGAAAAACACAGTTGTCCCTTCACATTTGCCGGTTGAGCATTTGCAGATTTGTTCAAAGGTTACTTTCATTAGAAATGCCTCTGGGGCCTAGAGCTGCTTAAAGAAGTGTTCTCTCATGAAAAAAATACACAATTTCAATTATAGTTGTGATTTTTCCACTTTCATTGGGACCCTGCTCCTCTAACCCCTGAAAAAATGGGGGGGGGGGGCTATTGTAATTGTTGATTACTTACTCAATTGGGTTAATTTTAAAAAGAAAAAAGAGTAAAATCTTTAAAAACTGCTGTAGCTGTCATGTTTTGAGAAACCTTGAAACTGCCAACTATAACTAATTACTTTTTTTAAACCAACTACCCAAGCTTTTCCTCTACCTCAGTTTCAAGTAATAATCCGTAGTAACAAGGGCCATTCTTTTGTATGGTACGCTCATTCATTCATATTTTCTGTCTCTTCATCCACTTTAGGAGTGACCTTATGGGAGATGATGACTTTTGGGAGTGAACCTTATGCTGGAATCCACCTCTCAGAAGTGCCTGACCTTCTGGAGAAAGGGGAACGTCTCTCACAGCCCCAGATTTGCACCATTGACGTCTACATGGTGATGGTAAAATGTAGGTGGCAGGAATACATTTCCCATTCCTTCGCTGATTGGTCCATTGATCCACTTTGTCCAGTGATATAATTCTAAGCCAAAGGGCTTCTCACACCACACAATTATATCACTATACCTCCACTTTTAACAATCATGGCAACCTCTTATGGAATCCTGGGATTTGTAGTCTGCTCACAAGCAGCTAGAGGAACTCTCTGACTATTATGTCACCATGGAAGTTAAAGTGGAATCATGGTGCTGAAACTGTGCCGTGTAAAAGAGATCCTGATTCCATAGACTGGAATTATAGATCATAGAAGTGTCATGGTTGGTGCCTGACTGATACTCATCACCTCTAACCCCACAGGCTGGATGATCGATGAGAACATTCGCCCCACTTTCAAAGAGCTAGCCAATGAGTTCACACGGATGGCCCGTGACCCTCCTCGCTACCTGGTGATTAAGGTCAGTGCTACGTTCATCCAGCTTCCTTTCTGCAGCCTAAGCTACACATTAAAGTGTGTAACAACTGATGGTTTCACCTGTTTCTGTCTTTGCTATAAGCCCATATCTTTGGTGGTCTGGTGCAATCATAGGAAAATACGAAACCATCTTAGACAAGCTTTTGTCTTCTTCTTCCACTCTCCCTCTCTCTTCTTCTCTCACAGAGCCATTATTTCCTTATACAAGCCTCCCCTTCTCTGCAAAATTGTTGTTTTGAAAATGTGAACGTTTTTGCGTGTCAGCTGAATTTTTGTGCTGAGCTAGAGAAAGCATCTGGTCTTTCTAAGACCTGGGTCCTAAAATAGGTCTCCACTCAGAACTTTTTTTCAGTGCAAGGGCTCGACTCCAGACCAAACAGTTTGGCATGTTGTGGGAAATACAATGGGCCATCAATATCCACTGGGGCTTGGCTCCAGAACTCACCCACTCCCTGTGGATACCAAAATCCATGGATGCTCATACATATACAGTGGTGTAGTAAAATGGCATCCCTTATATAAAATGGCAAACAACTCAAAAGAAGTTTGGAAAAAAATCTGTGAAGAAATAATAATAATAATAATAATAATAATAACAACAACAACACTTTATTTATATTCCACCTTTCTCACCCCAAAGGGGACTCAGGACAAATCCCAGTACATATACACAGCAAGCATTCAGTGCCGCTTTGTATAGACAGTACACAGACAGGACATTATAGCAGGGCATGCCTACACATCAACATGTGGTAAAATTAATCAATCAATCATTTATTTATTTATTTATGACATTAATATCCCACCCTTCTCACCCTGAAGGTGTGCCCAAACAACAACAGCAATTAAAAGCAATTAAACAACAATTTAAAACAACATCAAACAACATATATAAACATTAGATGACTATTGTGCAGAGATCCAAAGCCAGAAAATCAAGCCAGAAAATCAGCGTTTGGTTTTAAAAAATGTATTTTTGAGGAGATTGAATTCATGAATGCAGAACCCGTGAATGAAAAGGGCCTACTATATGTGCAGTGGGGTTTTGAGTGTGTGTATTTGATTATTCGCAGCATGGCTGAAGAGAAGGATGCTTATGTATAGTTACATAGAACTCTTAAAAATGACTGCATGTACTCATTATATACATTGACCTCATGTATAAGTCAAAAGTTTTTGATTAAAATTGCGGCTTTTGATATGACCCATGAGCCAACCATTGAGCTGCACCACCATTTCCCAACCCAGGCATTCAAAAAGGCCAGACATGACACCACAGCAGAGCAAGTAGAACTTCTTTTAGGTTCTCCTAGGACAGATTAAGCACTTGCCTTTCGGCACTCAACTCAGAGAAGAGGATGGTCCTTTTATTTTTTTTATTTTTTTTACAAGAGCTAAAGTACAGTCCTTATATAGCCCTGTGGCTAAGTCAGACAAAAGTTTTTTAGGCTGATTTTAAACTAAAATTTCTAGATTTATACATGTGTTTGTGTGTGCGTGCCTGCAGGACTGGGATTCCTGGAAGGCTTGAGATTTGGTTTCTTTACTTATCTTTACTTATCTAGAAACATTGGAGGTAAATTTCAGGCAAAAATTGGTATGATAAGAAACAAAGATGGCAGGGACCTAACAGAAGCTGAAGAGATCAAGAGAAAGTGGCGAGACTATACAGAAGATCTGTATAGGAAGGATAATAATATTGAGGATAGTTATGATGGTGTGGGGAATGAATTAGAACCAGACATCCTGAGGAGTGAGGTTGAATGGGCCTTAAGAAGCATTGCTAACAACAAGGCAGCAGGAGATGACGGGATCCCAGCTGATCTGTTTAAAATCTTAAAAGATGATGCTGTCAAGGTGATGCATGCCATTTGCCAGCAAATATGGAAAACACAAGAATGGCCATCAGACTAGAAAAAATCAACTTATATTCCAATGCCAAAAAAAAGGAAATGCTGAAGACTGCTCAAACTTTCGTAAATGGCCCATATTTCTCATGCCAGTAAGGTAATGCTCAAGATCCTGCAAGGAATACTCCAGCAATACATGGAGCGAGTGTTGCCAGATGTACAAGCTGGGTTTAGAAAAGGCAGAGGAACGAGAGACCAAATTGCCAATATCCGCTGGATAATGGAGAAAGGCAGGGAGTTTCAGAAAAACATCTATTCTGCTTCATTGACTATTCTAAAGCCTTTGACTGTGTGGATCATAATAAATTGTGGCAAGTTCTTAGTGGGATGGGCATCCCAAGCAACCTTGTCTCTCTCCTGAGGAATCTGTACAAGGACCAAGTAGCAACAGTAAGAACTGACCATGGAACAACAGACTGGTTCAAGATTGGGAAAGGCGTACGGCAAGGCTGCATCCTCTCACCCAACCTTTTTAACTTGTATGCAGAACACATCATGCGATGTGCGGGGCTTGATGAATGCAAAGCTGGGGTGAAAAATGCTGGAAGAAACATTAACAACCTCAGATATGCAGATGACACCACTCTGATGGCCGAAAGCGAGGAGGAGCTGAGGAGCCTTCTAATCAAGGTGAAAGAAGAAAGCGCAAAAGCCGGGTTGCAGCTAAATGTCAAAAAAACCAAGATTATGGCAACAAGAATGATTGACAACTGGAAAATAGAGGGAGAAACCGTGGAGGCCGTGACAGACTTTGTATTTCTAGGTGCAAAGATTACTGCAGATGCAGACTGTAGCCAGGAAATCAGAAGACGCTTACTTCTTGGGAGGAGAGCAATGTCCAGTCTCGATAAAATAGTAGAGTAGAGACATCAGACTGGCAACAAAGATCCGCCTAGTCAAAGCCATGGTATTCCCCGTAGTACCTACGGATGTGAGAGCTGGACCTAGGGAAGGCTGAGCGAAGGAAGATCGATGCTTTTGAGCTGTGGTGTTGGAGGAAAGTTCTGAGAGTGCCTTGGACTGCGAGAAGATCCAACCAGTCCATCCTCCAGGAAATAAAGCCCGACTGCTCACTGGAGGGAAGGAGACTAGAGACAAAGTTGAAGTACTTTGGCCACATCATGAGGAGACAGGAAAGCCTAGAGAAGGGAATGATGCTGGGGAAAGTGGAAGGCAAAAGGAAGAGGGGCCGACCAAGGGCAAGATGGATGGATGGCATCCTTGAAGTGACTGGACTGACCTTGAAGGAGCTGGGGGTGGTAACGGCCGACAGGGAGCTCTGGCGTGGGCTGGTCCATGAGGTCACGAAGAGTCGGAGACGACTGAACGAATGAACAACAACAACAAACTTATCTATATTGAGATGCTGCTCAAAGACCACTCTAATCCTAAAATTGTACATTCCATTTTTGCTTAGAAACCTCATGGCAGTGCTAAGCAGTGATTGGTGTGGCAATAGAATCATATTGTTGTAACCATAATGAGAAATACTTTTCTTTCTCCACAGAGAGAATGTGGAACACTCCCCCACGCTGAGCCACCGCCCCTCACTGAAAAGGAGCTGGATGAGATGGAGACACTGGATATGGAGTCAGAGTTGGAAGAAGAGGAACTTAATAACCTCTTTGTTTCCAGGCAGTGGATTGACTCCACAAGGGTAAGTGATCCCTCCCCACTACCACCTCTTACACCGATACATTGAGAGTCTTCCTGGCTCTGCCCTATTTATGCCATATTCTTTCTATGGCTTCACCCATTGTTCCTATTCTTCAGAGCCATGTGAGGAAAGTCTTGCCTGAAGTTGCAGCATGATTGAACGTATTAATCCTTGATCTTTCTTGACAGATTTCTTGAATTGCCAATCTAGCTATTGGATCTTTCAGTGTAGGAATGTACCGATAATTGTATCACTTCTGTCAGCAGGATTGTTGCCACATAGGACACATATTGCCTCATAGATGTCTCTAAGAATGGGGAGCTTTTTAAAAGGCCCTCTCTTTTCTCTGTCTCCTCTGTGTATGTGTGTATGTGTTTGCTGCCAATCCCGATGGAAGAGACTTTCCTATGTGGTGCAGGGTTGACACAAGACATTTAACTGCTGGAGGCAGAGCAACAAAATAATAATAATAATCATCATCATCATCATCATCTTTATTTATACCCCTCCACCATCTCCCCAAAGGGGACTCAGGATGGCTTACATGAGGCCAAGCCCGATAATACAATTACAGTAAAATAAATACAAAACTGCAAAAATAAAATCGCAATAAAATAAGTGAAACATAAGAATAAAATAAAACAGTATAAAATACAAAGAGAAAAACAAAAACAAATGGTGCAACCCAACTACTATTTCCAAGAAAAGGTGCAAAATACACAAAGCCTTTAAACTTATTTCAGCAGCTAAGGCAACCTCTCCAAATATCTCTTTCTCTTCTATAATTCCAAACTTTTAAAGCACAAAAATGATGTTTCTATCATCCAAAACAAGCTTGAGGAGGCTATGGTTGGCTCTGACCTTCTTATGTGCTATTGTTTATATAAAAATATTGTTTGTGTATAAATTAAATTATGTGAGTAACTTACTACTATGCATGCTTTATTTTCCAAAAAACATCTCCAGGCTCCAAATCCTCTGAATCCTTCTGCTGGGTACATCCCAATGAATCAAAGCACCCTGAGTGGAAGTCGCCAGGTAACACTTTCCCTATGGAAATCAAAACTAATGTAGTATAAGTGACTGCATGCCCAGTCAGAGAAGTATCACAAACATGGAGTAGTAGAGAAGGGAAGCCTGTCTTATAAGTTAGTTGTCACAGAGAAGGAAGAGAGGGCTAGAGCAAAAGCTTTGAGTTATTTTGTAGTCTTCAGAAACCACCAGTAGCCAAGCTGGCTGGGAATCTATGGCAGCTCTGGGTTTGAGGGTTCAACTGCTGATGTTTCTGGTTCAAGAGGCATGGAGAGCAGGATGGAAACTGGTCTTAGTTGAAGATCAAACATAGCTCTGCTTTTACATCAGAGCAGCTATGTGTTTTTCTTGTTCGACCGTAGATTGTGTAGGCCTGCCATAGCCCATGACTGAATGGAGCTCTTGCCACTTATGTCTGAACTTGGAGGTGGTGCTGGTGGTATAGTATGTCTTTAGGGTCCCATAGGTTAAGACTTGACAATTCCACTTATTAATTTTGTGTCAAAAGCATTACATAAATAAGTATAAAACTGATAAAAATAGAGGAACACAAGCGGTTAAATAATTTTTGACCAAAAACAGGCAACAGTGACCGCATTGTCTGTAGCTTTAAACAATTCTTCCTCTGTGCATGAGGCAGGGCATTGTGGGCAAACTACAATTTTACTAAGGAAGAGGGAGAATGGGAGCCTGTGGCCCTGGTCAAATGTGTTTTTATAGGTAATTCTTGACTTCCTATAATACAGAGCACTGGTCTGGGGTCCCGGCAGACTTTGCGTATAAGGCAGGAGTCGGTGGGTCGAACCGTATCGGAGTCATCAGAGGGGCGAGGCACAGCTTCAGAGTATGACCTCACCGAGGATTTGTCATTGTCTGGGAGCCTATGCCGCAGCCAACGGTCCCGTGGAGATAGTGCCTACCTGTCTCAGCGAGAGAGCCTGATGCTTCCAGTTGGGAGTGCTGATGGAGAGGAAGACGTCAATGGCTATGTCATGCCAGATCGAAGTGGCAGAGGTAAGTACTGTAGCTGAAAGAATAATGGCTAAGGAACGAGACACAATTCATGTCTCTTATGCATACCAGGAGGATTGTGGGGGATAATCACCTATAAAAGGTTGTTAGGCCACCCTAGGTGACTACAGGATGACAAAGACTATTGTTTTTTTCTCCCGTACAGAGCGTGCGGCTGGCCTTGCTGCCTCCCTGGTCCGAGGCTCCCTCCCTGTGCATGAAGCAGAGGAAGAGTACGAGTACATGAATCGGCGCCCTGCAAAATCCTCGCAGCCTCGGCCAGCCTCCTTAGAGGAGCTTGGCTATGAGTACATGGATCTGGGCTCAGAACTGAGTGCATCCCTGGGCAGTGTACCCAGCTCCCAACTAACTACGCCTTGCCGGGATGAAGGTGATGAAGAGGAGGATTATGAGTACATGAACAAGCAACCCAAGCTCAGCAAATCCCTGAGCAGCATCCACAGCTCTCGAGGAGACTATACTGATATGGACTCGGGCATCACACAGGGCTCTCCAGATGAGCAAGGCTACGAGGAAATGGACGCCGTCTTGCCCTCGGTTCAGTGTCTTGACAGCCAGAGTCCCCCCTATCCAAAGAATGGGTTCATGAACCCCCTGCGGACCCTGGAGGCCTCGGACTGTGCTTTTGACAACCCAGATTACTGGCACAGCCGGATGTTTAGCAAAGCCGATGTTCAACGGACTTAGCCAAGGGTTGGCAGCTTCATCTATCTTTAAGGAAGATCGCCTTAATCATGGCTCTTTAGCTGCCAACAACCTTACTGTGATTTGTAGGGTGAAAGGGGGAGAATTTCCATAAGGCTCCTAAACCACAGGGATGTTGACCTCAGTAGCTGCGCCCAACCAAGACAGGTCTCCCATTGGGTTGCACAATGGCACCTCTGTCTGGCACAGTGGTCTGGCCTATCTGTTTCTCTGGTTCAAATGCTCTGATTTAGAAGGCAAATAGGAACCACTTGGGGAGGTAGAATCCCAACTAGTGGAATCCACTCCACGACAAACTGCGAAGGCCTGATCTAGTGGTAAGATGTCCTTTTGTGTAAGGAGAGGAGATGACTTGCTTGGTTGTGTCTAGGCACAGTGCTCTACTGATGGAGGACATTATCTCTTCAGGAAACAGCTCCAGTTTCGAAAGCCAAGCCAAGTCTCCCATGCTGACCTGCCAAAGTGCAACACCACAATGGCACCCCATGCTGAACCTTTGACAACAGTGGGGGCCTCTGGGGGCCTGCCACTGCCACCACCGCTTCTGTAATGACAACCCCCTGCTCCTCCATAGCAGGGGGGCTGACGCATGAGCCAAGCATGCTGAGCCTGGCTGTAAGACTGAAGGGGAGGAAGCACTCCCTTTAAAAGAATGATGTCCTTGTTTGCTATGCTTGACAATGTATGCAATGGAAGAGGAGAGGATTAGCTATTGGGGTGGATATTATGAAGGATAATTATGCTTTTTTTCTTTCTTTCTGAGAGCCTGACATAACCTCATTTAGGGAGGAAATGTGTATGAATGTGAAGCTGTAAGAAAACATAAATTCATAGTGTTGGAAGAGACCACAAGGGTCATCCATTCCAACCCCATTCTGCCATGCAGGAACTTGTGGGTTTTGAACTTACTTCTCATAGTCAAAGAGGGTGGAATCCAGAATTCCTAGTCTCTGCCTTCAGCTCACAAACTGATATTCCACAGTATTATTAACAAGCCCTGTGCCTTACAAATGTTCATATCTAGGTGGAATACAAGACAGTGGACAGAAATAAATCCTGACCATACCAGAGATCCACATTTCCATCACCAGCATGTAGATTCTCACTATCAGCAGCATCTCTCCCACCTGGCAGAAGTCATCTCTAGCACAGCAGGGAGAAAGAGTGTGTGGTCTTGCTCAGGAGATGGGAAAAATTTCTATCCCACTCCATGGAGGTGTTTCAGGACCTTTTGAAAGGCATCATTCTCAATATTGGCTTCCTCAGTGAAAGGGAATATAGAATGTTTCTCAGGACAGGGGCCATGTAAAGGAGGCGGCCTAAACTTAATTCCCACGCCAATAGGGGAATACTCCAGCAGGGTTGTGCATTACTGCTGAGTTGACTCATGCTATTCAGATGGCTCCAAAGTTGCACTGTGGGCTTCAATACTGTTTCCCCTGAATCAGGCTGGTTTACACAAGAGTATGACTTGGGAACACATTTCTCCTTTCCATCACCACCGTCTGCCCCACCTTGCCCTAAAGACCAGTCATACTGTATGTAACCTTGTCTTTGTTTTCACATGTTCTCAGTTGCATCATACAAGGAATATTTACAAAAGGAGGGAAAAATCAAATGCAGTCAGGGAGAGATGAAAGCTATTAGAGAAACCCTGTCTTTGATCTTATATCTTGGTGTCTTGTTTGAGTTCTGTGCAAAATCCTTTCTGCAGTGTGTTTTAAAGAAGTCAAAACATAGTTAAGGGGAGAAAAATAACCTAGATTAGTGAGGTCCCCTGTGTTGGTCTCCAGAAGTTCTTCTAACCTGGAAATATGTGACTTGGAGAAGTTTTGAAAATATGTGATGCTACTTGTGTAATTAACAGGCTGGTGAATCGACCCCCTCCCCCACCCCACAAATTCCTCATCCTCTCCAGTCCAAAGAGAGGAAAAGAGTAGGTGACATAAAAAAGGAGCTCCATTATTTCCCGAGCCATTTTGGATCCCAGTATTTCAGATTTTATTAACTGAACTGAGAGAAGCAGGCTCTTTGGGTGTGTGGATGAACGACGTTTGAACAATGCTCAGATGACTGAGGCTGTATCTACACTGACCATTTAATGTAGTTCACAGCTAACTTCCAACTGCAGTAGTCAGACAAGAAATTCATACAAAAGCAAGCCCTGAAAGTGCATCAGTGGTTTATAGCATCACCATCTGGGCTTCAGAACTGGTCCAAGGATTTTCGATGTAATCATCTGCACGGTGAAACCACTTTTTTCAATACTGGTTTGAAACTGCATTAAATGGTTAGTGTAGACAAGGTGTGAATGGATTCTGAAGGAGAGCTTTCATTTTATTTGACTTGGAAGATATATACACACACACACACACACACACACACACACCTACCTCCTAGCCCAGTGTGGGAAACAGGGAGTTGATAAATTAGCTCCTTGTCCAGATTGGAATTCTGCAGGGTGTGGCGAAATCTTGACAAAGTTGAAAAGCAAGTAGAGCTACCTGCCTTGCGCCAACAAGACTGGCACCTGAGCTGCATACAAGGGGTTGGCTAAGATTGGGAAGAGTGCTAGAGACGCTATTAGATTGCCCTCTACAGGAAAAAGAAGTTATAAAATATTGCCAAAGTTTGGGCTTATTAATTAAGTGGAATCTTTTAGGGGAGAAGGAGATAAGAAATTCGTCTCCTTCCCCCCTCCCCCGGCCTCACCTCCCCAAGCATAAATTATTTCAGGTTTTTCTTTATCTTACTGTCATATTGTGGGACACATCAAGTTGAAAAAAAATAGTGGAGTAGTAAATAACCATAGTAGTCAGTCAGTGGTTTGAGTAGTGAATGTGAGCAGTTCACATCATGACAAGCCAGGGGAGGAGACATCCTGGCTCAGTGCTGAAATCATGGTGTAGTCTGATAAGTCTAAGGGTGCAGTCTGATGCACATACCTGGTAGCAAACCACATGAACAGAGTGGGAGTTTCTGCTGAGTAAAAAAGCACAATAGGGCTGCACCATCAGGTTCTACCAGTACAACAAGAATTGTTTCTTTCCCAAGCAATTGCTCCCAGTATCCCTACCTTCCTTTCATTTTGACCAACCAGCCAAAAGATCCTTCTTAGCTGGAGGGGAAACACTGTGTTGAGGAACATACAACAAATTAGCTTGGCCATAGTTTTCCAAGAGTAGTTAAACGTTAACAAAAGCAACAGAACCATGCCTTACATTTTAGCCATTTTTAACTGGATTTTGGATATACTAAACTACTATGGGACAATGTACGCTGTTGTCTCAGTACTTCTGCCTCCATTGTACTTGCACAAGGCATGCATAAAATACTATTGAAAACTTTAGGCATCTTTCAGAGAAAGTTAAGTGTGCAAAAACTTGGCATTTAAACTTAGGCAAGCCTCCCCCCTCCCTTTCTTTTGTACTTGCATACAGAGTCATTGTACCTGTTACTGTCCATCTTTTGCTTTGGGATAGTAGAGTTGCCAATCATTTGGGGGGGGGGGGAATAACCATGCCTTTTTTAAATAGAAGCAAGGCATAGCCATATATCAAATTGCTGTTACAGGGGAAGCTCGAGAGCCTAGTTTTTTAAAAAAGCCTAGTTTTATTTCTGAATCAGCCAAGTTTTATGCTCGATTCAGAACTGATAGTTCTCTTATAAGTGCTGTGGGTGGTATGGAAGAGAAGCTGCTGCTACTTTGTTCACTAGATCTCTCTACTGGGTTTGGATGAATTTGCTGCAATTCACTTTTAAAATCCATCTTATGCCACTGAGGATATTGCGTTTTACTCACTGGTTATACATGCAGAAGATTGCAGCTTTAAAGGTACGATAGCTTCTTGATAAGTTAGCCTGGCTATCGTTAAGATTAATAACTTAAGTGTGTGTGTGTGTGTGTGTGTGTGTATATATATATATATATATATGCTTACAAGTCAACTGTTGACTTACAACAACCTCGTTAATTTCACACTTCTTAGACAAGGGATATTCAGAGATGGTTTTGTCAGTTCCTTCCCCTGAAATATAGCCTAAAGCTCTTGGTATTTGTTGGCGGTCTCTCATCCAAGTTCTAACCAGGGCTGACCCAGCCTAGCTTTCAAAATCAGACAGGATCTAGTGCCTTCAAGGCATTTGAGCCAAGCTTAAATTTGTTGTCTCATAAAGCAGGAAGAATAAAGGAACTCATTTTGTTGGGCAACTCATTCTTTTGATTATACAAGGCAGAAATTGATTAGAATTTTAAAAAAAGCCCCAAAAAATAAGTGTGAGTTGAAGGATGCGGGAGCAGAGAAAATCAGTTAAAGTGGGGAGGGTTGTGGGATGGAAGTGTTTTAACTTCTGTATTTACCTAGATTATTCTTTTCAATAAAATGTGTGCTATCAATGGCTTGAGTACAACAGGCATTCAAAGGCAGTTTCTTAAATTGTAAGTCCCGGCCTCAAATGGGATCACCATAGCTCAGTGTTGGGGTCACAAAAAAATTGGCAAAAGCTTTCTGAATGCCACCCTTTTACAGAAATCTGTTGGTAGCAATGTGCAGTGTTTATAGTAGACTCTTCAGAAGATGCTTCAGTTGTACTCAACAGAAAGAAAAGTCAGCCTGTATAGCAAGCCTTGCAAATGCCAATTTATTATCAGTTAATGTTTTATTTTTTTACCTATTTTATTTACCTGTATATCTGGGGCCACATCAGAATTTCTCTGGCAGAAAGGGGTCGCAAGTGGGAAAAGTTTAAGAAGCACTGCTCGAGGGGACATCAGGACTGGAACAAATGAACTTTTAAAAAATCATTACAACAGTGATGAGCACCAAACAAAAAGCATGCAATTGTCCTCACCGACTTTTGTGATTTATGTCTTGTGTTTTTCTAATAGTAGCGTAATAATGTATTTAATGTGTTCTCCAAAGTTGAACATATATACTGTCATAGAAGTTAAGTTAGACTGTGACTGTTGTTTTACCATGCCTGGGGACTGATGAAATGAAGGATTTTGTCATTTTCTTTTTAAATCAGAACTGGAAGGAATCCAAATGTTTACACACACCAAATGGCTTTGTACCATGTCCCAACTTCAGCCTAACAATAAATTATAGCGTTGTTGTTACAAAAACAAGAACAGTAAAAGCTAGACACTCTCCCTTGTCATTAGCCAGGACAATGGTGTCCTCTTGTGCCAAGACATTAGCAAAATGGAAGGATGGCAAGGCGCCCTCATTGCAGAAGGGCACCCAACCAGATGGCTTCCTTTTAGTTTACCTTTTGCTTTCTAATCAAATAGATACTCAACAAGGAAGCTGATTTGGGCAGGCAAATGATATTCATGGAAAGAGCATAAGATTTCCAACACTGAGCTCAATTCCTCTCCTTTAGTAGAACAATCTTGTATATGTCTACTCAGAAGTAAGTCTTGCTGACCTCAGTAGAGCTTACTTCCAGATATGTATAGGATTGCACCCAGTATGGTGTACAGTACCTTGACTTAATTTATGCAGGCTGTAGGTAAAAATACAAAGAGCAGAACTAGTAAAAACAAAACTGTCAACCTTATGTATTGGAGAGAAATACTACGTCGGATTATTTGTGTTGTAAATTGTAATTATGTAAATATGTATATTTATTGTATATGCTTTAAATCCAGCCATCATCAAGCCAAATCTAAAAATGACCAGTGTGCTAATTTGTGGTCCTTTAACATAATTATAGTATTTTGATTTCACTTATAACTGTCATGGATGCATCCTATAGGATCCTAGGACTTGTCGTTTAGTTAGAACAATTGTTCTCAACCCTTGGGTCCCCAGATGTTTTGGCCTTCAACTCCCAGAAATCCTAACAGCTGGTAAACTGGCTGGGATTTCTGGGAGTTGTAGGCCAAAACACCCATGGGCCCACAGGTTGAGAACCACTGAGTAGAGGCAACAGGGAATACTTTTCTGGACGAGGAATCCAAAGGTCCCTCTCTCTCCACTCCTAATCCCAGGTTTTCATAGGATTTCATGGCAATTGAAGTGGAATCATAGCGCTACAACTGTATCGTGTGATGGGACCCATAGACATGAATATTTTAATTATTTCAGCTATAACCTATTCAAAAGGTGCACTTTGAGGGACACTTTTTTGAAAATCTCAATATGATTGTGTAAGATGGATGATAGTTTCTTCAATCCATGTTATCACCTGATGTGTGAAAAGAAACCCCAGATCCTAGCTTTCCTGCACACTTTCGTTGGCTTCAATCAAGGAATCAAAGGCTGGGTATACGCTGAGTGAAAGATCATTAAAATTGCTATCACTCCTCCTTTTGCAGTTTCCAGTCAATATCTGTCATCTGGACATGCTGTCCATTATCTTGTCACAGTTGTTGTCAGTAAACAGCTGTCTGCAACACTGTGTGATCACCAATATGTTTTGGGAGTCGGAGATTAGTCCTTTTCCTTGGAGGGCAAGAGCTGGATGCAAACCGGCTTCAGAAACAAGAATGACCGAGTCCTTCCTGACAGAGGTTCTTCCTCATGCTGAAGACCTCACATAAGTTTGTGTGTATGTCTCTGTGTGTGTGTGTTTTGAATACAAAATAAAAGTGACATTGATAAACTGCAGTGTTTGTTTCTGTTCGACTACTGGAGTGGATAAGAATCAGTAAACGCAGGGAAGAATGAGAGAGCTACTTAACATTCTGCATTTATAACTTTTTTGGCGTCTTGCAGCAATAAAATTTGGGAAAGTGAGTGTGGGCTGGCCATGTGTTGGAGCATATGATCCAAAAACTTTTGCTAAAGAGGCATTTTGTGGAGGCGAGAGGGAGGGCAAAAATGCTGTTTCTTCGACTTAGGCAGGAAGTTTTCCATCACTGTATGTTCATGTTGAGAAAGGTTGCATTGTTTAATGTTTGCATGTTGTACAATAGTGCAAGGCACAGGAATTTTGCTAAAGGGACAACTAGAAAGCCTGGGTCACAGATGAGGAGAATGATTTTTTGTATTTAATGTCAGTTCCTAGAAGCTCAATCAACATGGCCAAGAGTAAAGGTTTGTGAGAGCTGCTGTCCGAAACATCTGAAGGGAAAGGTTCCCCACTAATCTGGATTCCTGCACTTATTGTCAGAACAGGATTGTTCTCTTGTTTGATATAGCAAGAAACTCAGATACTTAGGGGGCATGTGTGTAGCTAGCCTGTGCACACAGCACCAGGCATGGGGGGGGGGGGGCTTGAGGGGCTTCAGCCCCCCCCCCCCGAAATTCTCAGGGTGGTCCACGAGAAGGCCTTACTGGTACATTATTTAAACTGTTATGTTTATTCATATCATGATCTGATCACCATGCTCAATATATCCCATATGCATGGGGGTATTGGGGTAACTATACAAAAGGTTTGCTAGGGTAGACCCTCTTTCAGCCCCACCGCCCCCGAATCAACTCAGCACCCCCCCCCCCCAAATCAAACTCAGCACCCCCCAAATCAAAATCCTGGCTACGGGCCTGCACAGCACTGTATCTTCAAACTAGAAGTTTCTAAAATTGCTCTTACGTTTTGAGTTGGAGTGCTACAGAGACTCCATGGAGAACTCACCAAGTTATACAAAACTTGATAACTGATTCTTATAGATATGGCAACATTAGCATGCTTCGGATGGGGAGGGGGGTGATCCTGTGGCTCTCCAGATGTTGCTGAACTGCAACTCCCAGCATTCCTCGCCTGTTGCTGCTGTGAGCTGTACTGCAATCATATCTGAAGTTCCAGCTTTGTCAGACCTTAAATCAAAGGTTGCATCTACCCTGTTGAAAACATGCAGTTTGATTCAATTGCTGTGGCTGAAGACTATGGATTAGTTTTCCCATCAGTGTGGAAATAATACACTGGACTGTGGGAAGTCCTGACCATAAACCTCATCAGGCTGAAAGCCAAAAGTAAGTTCACAACAACTTTTGTTACAGAATTTCACTATGCTGACAATAATGTAGGCTGTGCTCATTCAGAGGAAGACCTACAAACCACCTTAAACATACTTGCAGAAGCATATGAAAAGCTTGGTCTATCACTGAACATTGAGAAAACCAAAGTGCTCTCTTTGCAGGCACCAACCAATCCTTCTGCAATGCCAGCAATAAAGCTTAATGGTGTAAAGCTTTAAAAAATGACAATTTCAGCTTCCATTTGCAGCCACCTCTCCACAAAAGCAGTCATTGATGCCGAAATACAACACCGTCTGAGCTCTGTGAGTGCAGCATTTTATTCAAATTAAGCAGATAATGTTTAAAGATCAGGGCATTAGTAGGGATACCAAGATGCATGTTTATAAAGCTATTGTCCTTCCAACTCTATTGTGTGTCTGCGAGACATGGAGTGACAAACGTCACTCGACTTCTAGAAAGATTCCATCAGTGTTGCCTTCGAAAAATCCTGCAAATCTCTGAAAATTGGGAAGCCCTGACCCTTAAGCACTGTAAGAGGAGGTCAGCTGTTACCAACAGTGCTGTGGATTTTGAAGAGGCACAAATAGAGGGAGAAAGGGAGAAGCCTGCTGAAAGACAGATACATCAAACAAGCCCTTGTTGGGACTTTTCTTCCATCTAGAAATCGATGTTCTCATTGGAAAAGACCATGTAGATTCAGGATAGGTCTCCACAGTCACTTACAGACCCACAGTCAAGACTCTACCTTTAGAAGACAATCATACTTGGCCTTGAGTGACTTTTACAAGGTCTTTAGCCTTCCCTGTCAAAGACTGATACAACTCCTACAATCCCATAGCATCGAGCCATGGTAGTTAAACTGGTGGCAAAGTGCATGAATTCTACTGTAGATGCACCCTATAGGCAGATAAACAGTGTGGGAGGCAGGTGGATCTTTCACACTATTTCAAGCCACAATCTTTCGTCAGCATTTACATTCGTGGCTATGAAGCCACTATTCTGGATCAACCTGCAGTGCCAGTTCCTGTGTGAGCCTACTCCACAAATCCATCATTAACTTCCAGCAAACTGGTCTGTTGGGGAAAAAATCAGATTAGAATGAATTTAGGCACCTTCTACACGGCCATTATCAAAGCAGATAATCCACATTATCTGTTTTGGATTATCTGCGTCTACACTGCCATATAATCCAGTGCAAAGCAGATTTTATATGGCAGTGTAGAAGGGACCATAGTCTCAATGCTGCATCCACACTGTAGAATTAATACAGTTTGACAAGTCTTTAACTGCAATGGCTAGATTATATGGAATCATGGGAGTTATAGTTTCACAAGCTCTTCAGCCTTCTCTGGTGCATTATTAAACAACAACATCTATGGTTAGCACTGACTCATAGCAGTTCATGTTGGGTCACAGTGCATTACTTTTACAGTGTAGATGTATTAAAAGAGATGGAATTGTGGGAGTTGTAGTTTTACAGGAACTTTAATAATCTCTGCCCAAGAGTGCTGGTCCCTCACCAAATTACAACTCCCAGGAATCCACTGCATTGAGCCACAAGTCGCTTCTGACATGATAAAAAAAGTGAATTGAGCCACGGCCATGGAAGTGGTATCAAACTGCATTAATTCAACAATATAGATGCACTCTCTCTTGCTGACACACACAAAGGCTCTGTAAAAGGACAACTCCCAGGATTCCACAGCATTGAGCCTGACAGTCAAACTCCATGAACTCTACAGCGCAAGGTGTACTCAAAAGAGAAGAGCCTTAAAGGCACAGCTTAATTATTATTATTATTATTATTATTATTATTATTATTATTATTATTATTATTATGCTGCGTCTTTGAGGTTCTGCTCTTTTGAGTATACCTTGCACTGTACAGTTTATTATTATTTGATTCAATTCCATCATTGGTTGAGTTCAGAATGCTCTTTGATTGTAGGTGAACTATAAATCCCAGCAACTACAACTCCCAAATGACAAAATCAATTATTTTGAATGAAGGACATAGATTGCGTTGTTAGGTGTCTTGGGTCCAAATTTGGTGTCAATTCGTCCAGTGGTTTTTGAGTTCTGTTAACCCCACAAACCAACATTACATTTTTATTTATATAGACGACATTTATATGCCATCCTTCTCACCCCGAAGGGCGTTGCAGTTCTGACTGTTGCTACGTGGTCCTTATACAGATTCCTCAGGAGAGAGGCAAGGGGATTTGGTATGCCCATACCACCACCACGGGGAATAACATTGCTTTAACTATGAGTTGAGTCCCACAACCTATGCAGTATGGAAGTTGTTGTTCATTCGTTCAGTCGTCTCCGACTCTTCGTGACCTCATGGACCAGCCCACGCCAGAGCTCCCTGTCGGCCGTCACCACCCCCAGCTCCTTCAAGGTCAATCCAGTCACTTCAAGGATACCATCCATCCATCTAGCCCTTGGTCGGCCCCTCTTCCTTTTTCCTTCCATTTTCCCCAGCATCATTGTCTTCTCTAAGCTTTCCTGTCTTCTCATGATGTGGCCAAAGTACTTCATCTTCCTCTAATATCCTTCCCTCCAATGAGCAGTCAGGCTTTATTTCCTGAAGTATGGACTGGTTGGATCTTCTCGCAGTCCAAGGCACTCTCAGCACTTTCCTCCAACACTACAGTTCAAAAGCATCTATCTTCCTTCGCTCAGCCTTCCCTATGGTTCCGTTCTCACATCCGTTGGTGGCTATGGGGAATACCATGGCTTTGACTAGGCGGATCTTTGTTGCCAGTGTGATGTCTCTACTCTTCACTATTTTATCGAGATTGGTCATTGCTCTCCTCCCAAGAAGTAAGTGTTTTCTGATTTCCTGGCTGCAGTCTGCGTCTGCAGTAATCTTTGCACCTAGAAATACAAAGTCTGTCACTGCCTCCACATTTTCTCCCTCTATTTCCAGTTGTCAATCATTCTTGTTGCCATAATCTTGGTTTTTTTTAATGTTTAGCTAACCTCCCATCTTAATTTTCAATCCCAAATCTTCTGTACAATAACAAAAGCTTTCATTGCTGACAATTTGTTCATTCGTTCAGTCGTCTCAGACTCTTCGTGAACTCATGGACCAGCCCACGCCAGAGCTCCCTGTCGGCCGTCACCACCCCCAGCTCCCTCAAGGTCAGTCCAGTCACTTCAAGGATGCCATCCATCCATCTTGCCCTTGGTCGGCCCCTCTTCCTTTTGCCTTCCACTTTCCCCAGCATAATTGTCTTCTCTAGGCTTTCCTGTCTCCTCATGATGTGGCCAAAGGACTTCAACTTTGTCTCTAGTATCTTTCCCTCCAGTGAGCAGTCGGGCTTTATTTCCTGGAGGATGGACTGGTTGGATCTTCTCGCAGTCCAAGGCACTCTCAGCACTTTCCTCCAACACCACAGCTCAAAAGCATCGATCTTCCTTCGCTCAGCCTTCCCTAAGGTCCAGCTCTCACATCCGTAGGTGACTACAGGGAATACCATGGCTTTGACTAGGTGGATCTTTGTTGTCAGTCTGATGTCTCTACTCTTCACTATTTTATCGAGACTGGACATTGCTCTCCTCCCAAGAAGTAAGCGTCTTCTGATTTCCTGGCTACAGTCTGCATCTGCAGTAATCTTTGCCCCTAGAAATACAAAGTCTGCCACGGCCTCCACATTTTCTCCCTCTATTTTCCAGTTGTCAATCATTCTTGTTGCCATAATCTTGGTTTTTTTGATGTTTAGCTGCAACCCAGCGCTTTCTTCTTTCACCTTGATTAGAAGGCTCCTCAGCTCCTCCTCGCTTTCGGCCATCAGAGTGGTGTCATCTGCATATCTGAGGTTGTTAATGTTTCTTCCAGCAATTTTCACCCCAGCTTTGCATTCATCCAGCCCCGCACATCGCATGATGTGTTCTGCATACAAGTTAAAAAGGTTGAGTGAGAGGATGCAGCCTTGCCGTACGCCTTTCCCAATCTTGAACCAGTCTGTTGTTCCATGGTCAGTTCTGACTGTTGCTACTTGGTCCTTGTACAGATTCCTCAGGAGAGAGACAAGGTGGCTTGGGATGCCCATCCCACTAAGAACTTGCCACAATTTATTATGATCCACACAGTCAAAGGCTTTAGAATAGTCAATGAAGCAGAAGTAGATGTTTTTCTGAAACTCCCTGCCTTTCTCCATTATCCAGCGGATATGTATGAGTATGGAAGAAGGGCCCTCAAAGCCAAGTAACTCTGCCTGCAGTTCCACCAGAAGCCTTTAGCTGGCAGGCACGGGGCTTGACAGGAGGCGCTTCCCTTTCGTGGCATTGTAAGGGTTGTGGGTTCTTTTTCTCTTCCCGGCACCCTTTGCGCTGCCGCGGCCCCTGACGGGACCTGTAGTCCCTTGTGAGCTGAAGGCGGCGGGCTGGCTTCCCAGCGTGCCGCGCGCAAAGCCCGCGCGCTGGCTGGCCGCCTGTCTGGTTGTCGCGCGCGCCGTGAGGAGGAGACGAAACAGAGGCAGAGGCGGCGGCGGCGGTGAGGTGGACTCCCTCCGAGAAGGCAGGCAGAGGAGGGAGAGAAAGAGGGAGAGAGGCGGCTGAGGGTCCGACCATGTCGGGCGAGGAGGAGACGTCCGAGCTGACGATCGCGGAAGACGTGGTGGTGAACAAGTACAAGATGGGGGGAGAGATCGCCAACCGTGAGTGCCTGCCTGCCGGTGGGGGGCGCGGCCTGGGCCCGAGGCTCTGGGATCCTGGGAGTTTGGCCGAGGAGGAGGAGGGGGAGGGCGAAGGGAATGGCGGCAAGGCGGGGAAACAGCCTCTCTCTCCCTCCCTCCAAGAGGAACCCGAGGCGGCCCACGACCCGCCAAGTTGGGCTCCTTTCAACTCCAGGAAGAATGAGATACAGATGTACTGTGTGCGTGTGTGTGTGTGTGTTTTAAGCCCCCTCACACCATAATCCTCGATGGGTCCTTCCTCGAAAGCCCAGTTGTCCTTGGAGAAGAGAGAAAGAAGGAAGGAAGGAGGAAGGGTTGGACGACTCGGCCGCACATGGCGCGCTCTTCACGTGTTCAACCCTCTCCTTGCTACACTGAAGAAGAAGCCCACTTTGACTCCTGTGGAATCCTGGGAGTTGTAGTTCCACAAGGTCTTTGTGTGTATGTGTAGAGGGGGTGTCTCCAGACTGTCGAATTACTTCAGTTGGCCTCACTTTTTACCTGCCACGGAATCCTGGGAGTTGTAGTTTTGATAAGGCCTTTGTGTCCTAAACCAGTGGTTCTCAACCTATGGGTCTTCAAGTGTTTTAGCCTACAACTCCCAGAAATCCCAGCCAGTTTACCAGATGTTTGCTGAGAGTTGAAGGCCAAAACATCTGGGGACCCACAGGTTGAGAACCTCTGGTGTATGGGGAGTGTGTCCCCACGTGGGCGAAATAATACAGTTTGACCCCCCTGGCTGAACTCTATGGAATCCTGAGAGTTGTAGTTTTCATAAGAGCTCTGTGTGTGGAAGAGAGAGAGAGCATGCCTCCATACTGTAGAAGTATTGCCCTTTGACCGCCCCACTTTTAACTGCCATGGCTCCTTATTATGGGGTGGCGGGAGTTGTAGTTTTGTTGAGGCACCAGCAGTTTTTGGAAAAGAAAGCTTCGAAACCTTGTAAAACTACAACCCCCGTGATTCCATGGTAGGGAAAGTCGTGTCGAATTGCCTCAGTTCTACAGTGTGTTGAATAGATTCACTCTGAAGTCTTTCCAGAAAGGCATGCTAGTACTCTTGACTTTATTAGCAGCATATTACCAGCCACTGGGTTGTGCTGGGGACAGATTCCCAGGCCCCTTCCACACAGCTGAATAAAATCCTACCTTATCTGCTTTAAACTTGAATATATGGCAGTGTGGACTCAGATAACCCAGTTCAAAGCAGATATTGTGGGATTTTCTGCCTTCATATTCTGGGTTGTGTGGAAGGGACCCCCAGTCTCCTCTTCAGCTTCCCTCTCTTTAAGGGAGAGAAGGGGGGCTGCTTTTGGGGAGAAGCTAGTTGAGTGAGTGTTCTCCCTCCAGGCGCACATGGCCTGGCCCTTGCCATGTGGAGCTGGCTGGCGCTCTCTCCCTTTCACTAGGAGTCCTGGCTCCCTCCCAGGTGGCTCCTTTTGTTGAAAGAAGAACTTCTGCTTGGGATCAGATCACCTCCTTTTTTAAAAAAAATCCCTACTGTAATCTAGGAAGTTGATGATCAGGCATACAGGGAGCTAGAGCAAGGGAATCCCTCTCTTGTAGCTCATCCAGGACTTTGCTCACTCACTATGTGATAAATATAGAGAGAGCGTTTGCTTGCAGTTCACTTGTAGGCCAAAGCACTCTCAATGGGTGGTAAACACGTGCGCCCGGATTGGGTGATTGCATACCTTCCCCTGCTGGGCTTGGTTTTAAAATGGTGATTTATACTTTTGCTCTCTTCTCCCCCACCACCCACTTAATTTTGTTCTATCAAGGATTATGACTAGTAGCTCTGCTTTAAGAATGCTGTTTAAAAATAGGCTAACCCCATGGAGTCCTGCTGATAGATTGAGTGGGGGCGAGAGGTGCTTTGAGTTCTGTCTAAAAGCAGAAAGCAGGATATCAATAAAAATAATAATAATAAGTATATTACATGGTGCTGCATTGTGTGGCTTCATAACTGAGAGAGCCCAATGCTCTCAACCTTATGCTTAGAATTTAGTTTGAGTAACTTAAACCTCTACATTCACATTTTTTCTGGTTGAGTTTTAAAACTTTAAGAGAAAATTCTCAAGCTTGGTGAAGTTTTAGAGAGGATATGTTTGTATGATGAAGGAAACATCTCAATTAGATGAATCAGAATTGTCAGGCAGTATTTCATTTTCCTTATACTTCACAGAAACTAAACAGTAGGAGAAGAAGGATGTTTTTATTCTCAGAAGAAGCACCATGTGTGTGTGCATGGGCCTTCATGTTGTCTGTTGATTTCTGGCAACCTCATGAATTTCATAAGGTTTTAAGCAAAACCAATTCAGAGATTGTTTTTTCCCCCCAGTTCTTTAATCTGAAATATAGTCTAAAGCACCTGATAATTCCTTGGTGTTCTCCCATCCAAGTACCACATAGGGCCGGCCTTGCTTAACTTCCAAGATCAGACATGTTCTGGTGTCTTTAGAGTATTTAGTCTTTGTTTTAGCTTTGTTGTAGGAATAATTAAAAACCTAATAATGGGGTTACAACTAGAGCAGACTCTGAAGTAAGGAATAGAGGTTACTAGCCTGCAAAATAAAAAGATCTTGCTGGGTGAGGAGAGACCAAGGTCTGAATTTCTATGATGGGTTTCTTCCTGGAGCACCCCCTTTTGTTGCTTGCCTATATGAAATTCTAGACACACGAGTGTGCCCTTCTTGATATCTTATGGCTACCAGGCCAGTGCTCACATTCAAGGCTGAGTTAAAGAGATCTGTGTCAGTTGTCAAGGGACTCAGTGAGCCTATCAAATTGATCACTGTATGCACACTTATGTATGAAGTTCTCAAGATTAGTTACATGGTCCATACATTTTTTTAGATATGTTCATGTTCTTTCTGTTGGAAGAGATTACAGAAGCCCATATATGCCTTTGTGGGGGGCTGGGGGAGAGTTGATTAGATCTCAGGGACTGAAAGATGAAACACAGGAACAAAGGCGACTGTAACCTGTAGTGTGATTCAGGGTAGAATGGACAATTAAACTTCCACTTCCAATACAGAGATTAAAAACTTAACAATTACACAAAGTAGGTAAGAGCATTCTACTTTGGCAATAATGAACATCCATTCAGGGAGAGGGGACTTTTTAGTCCCTAAGAACCACATCTTGTTACTGAAGTCACATAAAAGTAGACTTTCAGGGTAAGCATTTTATAATGTTATCTGCAGAAATATCCTCAAATTTCAGCAGCCTGCCATGGTGCAATTTAAAAAAGAAATTACTGGAGAAAATATCTGGAATAGATTTTAAAAACAATTTGTGCTGGCTGCTTTCCCCCCCAAAACTAGAACTGGCAGTGACTCAAAACACTCTGCTTAATCTGGGTTTTCTGACTTTGGCTGTTTGGTATTATGGAATACTGTTTATTCTGCAGCCAAAACAGTTGTGCAGGTATGAGACATTTTTGTACCCCATAATACTTTCTCATTTGAGGGGTTTAAAATACCCCAGATTAAGGCACATAGTTGAAATGTTTTATCACCTGGATATGTTTGGCATATGGCTTCTCAGGAAGTAGAGCTTGAGGTTCCTATCATCTATCCTCAGTACATCTTTGGAAAAAATTCTGCTTATTTTTCTCATTCAGATAATTTTGTGGACTGTATTATTTCACTTGCTAGAAAAAATTCTTACAAGCATGCAGGCTGAAAGGTCATTTTAACTTTTAAAAAACTATTATTGCTTAATGAAAAAGAAATGCATTTTCATTTTAGACAGAGGAAGGAAGCAGAATAGTTCTGATGATCTTCAGCACAGAGCTTAAAACTTCACTGTATGCTAACAGTAATTAGTTTATGGCAATAATCAGTGTCCCTGTGAACTATCATAATGTTGGCTTTCTTTTTATGGCTGAAGTAATGTTCTGGGCATATAGAATTTATTTATTTATTTCAGACATTTATGTCCCATCCATCTCCTCTGAAGAGGGACTCAGGACGGCGTACAGCAGGCAGCAATTAGATGCCAAAAATACATTAAAAATATAGTTACAACTATCACAATTAAAACAATTATAAGCAATCAATTAAAAACAGTTCACCGATTCCAAATCAGTCCTTCGCAGTCCACTAAAACATTCTTTTCCCAGTTGATCCATCTGTTGCACAAACGCTTGATCCCAAAGCCAGGATTTGAGTAGGGTAGTTTTATGCAATGATGAAAGGTACTCAATGTGAAATTTTGTCTTGAATGACAGGAATCCTGCGTACTGTCACAGAAACAGCTAAGCCTGGAGTGTCTGTTCTCAGCTTATGTGAGAGAGGGGATGAGATGATTATGGAAGAGACCGGCAAAATCTTTAAGAAGGAGAAAGATATGAAGAAAGGTAGTATGCTGCTCTACAACTTTTTTTTTTATGTACAAGTCATCCTTTTCTTTTTAAATTGTACACATTTTGAATGATTTTGTTGGCTTGTGGCAAAAGAAAATCCAGTGCCACTAACAAACTCAACAAGATCTTGCACTGTGATTTGCTGCAAATAGTTCTTATTCCTTTTACACCTGTACTAGATTTAATTACTGAAATATTTGTTGCCACGCATGGTTACAGCATGTGAACAGGCATTCTTCTGTTGCTGCTCTAGACCTAAAATTAAGAAAAGGTACACAAAAAGAGGACTTGCATTTGTGGGAACTTATGGCACATTGATAAGGGGAGGGTTAAAATTATTTTTTTCCTGCTGTAATAATACTAACGTAATACTGATACACTCAGCATTTTATTTTCTTTCTTCTTGGCACTCGCACACCTTGAAGTACTTCAAGATTTCAAATGCTGATATGAAAACAAAAGCATATTGATTTTATAAAATGGCTGTTCTCAGTATTGGAAGTGTGACTTAGCTATAGCCAGAAAGTAGGATGAATTTGTCTTCCCATTGTGCATCACAATTGACAAAAAATTGCATAGAAGAACAAGTAGCCCCCACTGTACAGTATTCCACAATACTAATGTTGTATAGTAAGGATTACAATCAAGCGAGCAGCCAAGTAATCAGAAGGTCAGAATGACAAAATTGGGAAGCTAGGATTGACACTGACCAACCAGTTTAATAACATTTTGAGCTGTCTTTTAAGAGGGTTATTTTGAGAAATCTTTTGGCATAGGGTTTTCGTAATAGTGTACCATTGCCACATATGATTATTGAAGGCTCGTTATGAAGGTAAATGCTTCTACTTACATGAGCTTCATGGAAAAAGAGTTCCAGTGATTGCAAGACTTGTTTAGGTAACTTGGATAATAGTCCTAAATTCATATTTTTAGGAGGAACCACACCTGTACACAGTAGGTCCTCCACTGTACACATCTTCGTGTGCCTTCTAAGTTTCCTGTTGACTTGTCAGGGGCCCCATGAATTTCACAGGGATTTTTTAGACAAGGAATGCTCAGACCTACATTGCCTTTCCCTGAAAGGCCGTGTAGAGCACATGACATTCCTTGGCCCATCTCTCATCTAAGTACTAACCCAGTCTTCGCCATGCTTGCTTTCTAAGATCAGATGGTATCTTTACATCTGAGTAAACATACATGGATTGCCCTATTAAAGCAATGGAGATTGCATTGGGGTCTGCAGGAAATGGTGTTTTGAAAAGTAGTACAGTGCCATCTGGAAAGGTTGCTGATGTTGCATCAGCTGTTCCAGGTCACATCTGATGTGTCGCCCTTTAAGAATGGCCCAAGCCCAACTCCTTTTATGTTGAGGAAGCCCATAAAGTTACAAGACAGGTTGGTGCAGCTCAAGTAATTGTTCCACACATGCACAGTGTCAGCAGGAAAAATTATAGCTATCCTGCTATTGGACAAATGCGTGCCAGATCCAAACAATTCCTTTTGTGATGCAGGCTACAGGCATTTCTTCAGATGGAGTCATTTTTTATTCCTGTAATTTTATATCCTTCAAAATTATGCATGTAGAAATACACCATATTATATTTGACTGTAGTGGGTTAAATGTTTGTGGCACTTAATGTGATCTCACTCTCCTTTGTTTTGTATAGGTATTGCTTTTCCCACAAGTATATCAGTAAACAACTGTGTCTGTCATTTCTCCCCCTTGAAGAGTGACCAGGATTACATCCTCAAAGAGGGTGATTTGGTCAAAATGTAAGCATCTGAATATACTTTTTCTGACGATCTGTCGCCTAATGATTGCTCTCTGTTGCATAATTTAAATTAGTTTTTCCTCTGTATGGTGCCTGTGAAATGCACACATATGGGTCTTCTGCGCCTGCGCAGACAGTTTCGGAACTCTCTAGAATCTTAAAAGGATACGCTAAGTAATATCAGAAGATTCTATTTTGCTTGCTCGACAGGAATTGTTTCTATAATTGCAGTGGTATGAACTTTCACTTTTTCCATATGGATGTATCAAGGTGGGGTGATGTGGATAAGTGATTTGTAATCAGTATATTGAAGTGTTGTGGGTCATGAGGGGTTCCTCGTTCTTTAATATTTATCTCTCTCCCTCCTTCCCCCCCCCCCCCCCCCCCCATTTTGCAGTGACCTGGGAGTCCATGTTGATGGCTTCATATCAAATGTAGCACACAGTTTTGTCATTGGTGCATCAAAGGTAAATGTATGTGTTGGCTTTGAGAAGCCATGTGACTGTGCCTCTTTCAAGGCAGAATGGGTTCAGTAGGGGCAATTACTTTAAGCAACTTTCTTTAGTACAACCAGTTTGCTAATAGTGCTTTGCAGCAGTAGATACTACAAAATATTTTTTAAAAATTCCTCTGAAATAATGCCATTCAGAAATAATATTTGGATGTTTAGTTTGTTATGCTTTTGTAATGGAAGTAGCATCCGAGTCCCTTCAATAGTATGGAAGAATAGCACAGTAATAGCAAGCCCAAGCAACGGACATCTTCAACTACTGTGTTGGAAGTAACATAGTTCTGGGCACAACAGTGCCGTTTGTGATTGCAATTTTAAGTCTTTCACATAACTTTAAAATAGTTGGGTTTTTAGCATAATAATCACAATAATAATTTTAGCATAATCAGTGCTGAGGTTGCTTGTCACCAATACACATGCTGCCTGCAAATGGCTGTGTTTATTTCTGGAAAAAAGTAGATCATTTAGATTGTACTCCATTTCTTGCAAATATCAAGGAGATTTAAGAGTTAATTCTGAGATCTCAAACATTCTGTGTTTGCTATTTGTCCACTGTGTTTCCAAAGTTTTTTCCCCCTAATGTAGTATGCAAGGCAGAATAAAGAATGGCCTGTGGGTGTTAAAGTGTCTTCCAAATCCCATATGGCAACATGTGTATGGCATAATTCAGTGGTAGTTAAATACTTTAAAGATTTAAGCATGGGTTAAAACCGTTGACACAAAAGTGCTTCATATTAGCAAAAATACGCCCTTAATGTTCTGTGGAACTGGAGTGTTTTTGTGGCAGAGAGTGAGTATAAATTGGTCCTTGTGCATGAATGCTTATGTGTAAATGCCAGCTAATTTCCTTTCAGGAAAGTCTGGTGACAGGTCGTAAAGCTGATGTCGTCAAAGCTGCTCACCTCTGTGCTGAAGCTGCCCTGCGCTTGGTCAAACCTGGGAATCAGGTGATAATAGCTGTTACTTTCCACATGCGTTTCCTGTATCAGATTGTGGTAGGCTGTGAAAGGTACAGTGTGTTGATAAAAAAAATCATGGGCTTATTCTGGGAGGAGCTGTCAGTTGTGTAGGAGATCTGTGAGCAGCTGAATACAGCCGAGTCAGGGCTGGAGCTCATTTCTGTAGTGTAATTCTGTGGTCTCGAACTGTAAATGATTATAGCAGCCTAGACAACATTTGAGCTGATGCGTATGAAAAGATTGTGGTTTTTAATACCTCATGTTTGCATTAGCTTCTTTGAACATGACTGAGTACTCTTGAAGTGTTCTTCAAAAATGGTACAACTATTTAACTGAAAATATGTTTATCTATTTGTTTTTGTTTTCTGAAACTGAATGGTATTTTGTTTTTCCTAGTTAATCAATCCATCTTTGTTCCGTAATTTATGCTGATCTCATGCAATATCTCTGTAGTTAGTTCCTACATTGAGAACTAGACATTTTAGCTCTTTTCCCACTAATTACTTCATTTCTGTTTTATTCATACAACTTATTTAACTGTTCGCATAGCACTGTTACAGCTGCTTTATATTAAACTGTGAGATTTGCGTGAATGTGTTTGGATTGTCGCCTTTGTATTATTATTAAGCCACTTACAGTGCAGGGTAGGTTTTATTACAGTATTTTCACTACTAGCTTTTATGTGTGTGAGCATGCAGACACATGGGGTGGAAGAAAATGAATGTGTGATCACCCAGTTCTCTAAAAGTAGTAACCAATGCAGGAGCCATAACATGGGAAGCAAGGAATTGGTTACAGACTCAATTGCAAAATAGTGCTGAATTGAAATCAATTTTTCATCTTTACTCCCAACAGAATTCCCAAGTGACTGATGCCTGGAACAAGATAGCTCATTCATTTAACTGCACACCCATTGAAGGTAAGGGCTACTGATAGAAGCATGATGTGACAAAGAGCAGTAGTAAAAGAGTAGTCCTCCTAAGCAGTGATGATTAAACTTTATTAGATGGATTAATGAAGATCTTAATACTTCTTCTGTGTAAAATCATGTCATTTTTAAATGCCTTAATTGCTTTTTTATAGCATTGTAGCAAATAATTGTTTCAGTTTATCTCATTATAAGATCTGAAGATGCGCAAAAAATGAAGGCTGCCTGTTTAGATCATAAGGCTCATGGATCATTTTGGGAATATTTATAAAATGATTTGACACCCTTTTTTAGAAACTGCAGTAGATTGGCTTGTAAAAGTGAATGTCTTCAAATTGTTACCTGTATTTGTTGAGCTTGTTTTCAAAAGATACCAAATTCATCTGAACAAATTTTAAAAGGAGTCGGAAAGGATGAGCCATTCTTTTGCTATAAAATGCAATCTGTCCAGCCCTGTATCAAAGTGATTTGATGCATTTTGATAGTTCTGATCTGAACATAATATTTTACTTAAAGTCAACAATGTGCTGCCACATATAACTCATTTTTCAATTTATTTGGATTTGGTATGTTTTAGAAACAAACTCCACATTTTTCCTTTGGCACTACCTTTACCTGAATACAAAAAGAGTAAATCACCTTTAGGAAACAATTCAGTAAAATAAAACAAAGAATTGAAAGGGGAGTTAAATTGAAAAGAGGTTACACAAATGAATTTTGGCATATATCCTGTGTGGTGGTAAGAATAATTTGAGTTTTTTAAATGATGTGTGTGTCACAAGAGAGTTCTTTGTTGCTTTCAGCTGAAAGGTTCATTTAAACTTTCTACATAGTTTGATTGGATTAGAATTGTAGTTTCAAGGCTAGGTTGTTATTCCCCAATGATGTCTTACAGATTTATTTTCTTCCATCCTGTGTAGAAAAAAATGTCAGTAGAAGAGTGAGGAGGTGATTGCTTATGCTGTCAAGGGAATCGTATACAATTGCTCTTTTAGAAAAATTCATGTAGTGTAATCATCTAGTCAGTTTGCAAAACTAAATAGAACTGTCTTCTGTGTTGGTCAAGCCTTATTTCACTCCACAAATAACGGTCTAGAGGTAGAGAGCTTTTGTTCTCTTCCTCATGTTTTGTGATATGAAGGCAGATGAGGTGTGGTTTTGTTTTTGTTTGTTTGTTTTTGCTTAATCAAATCTCACAAATTGAAATGGATATTTGATCATGTACTGAGTAGGACTTTGGCAGAGAGCATCAAGGGGAATGGAATAGAGTACCGCCAAAATAGAAAAAAATGTTCTGCATAATAGCCATTAAATGTGTTGTCTGTTGAGTGTAGTTATGGAAGAATGTCTTCATTATGTTACTTCTCCTCCCTCAATTCAGAGACATGCAACAGAGTTGGCACCAGTTTTTCAAATCTGTTGTGGGAAGTCAGCTGCTGCACAGCATGTCCATGGATGTGACCCTCGGGCAGATTTGCATATTGTGTTTTTAAGTGTATATCCCAAGACTTCTTTCAGAGGCTCAATCTACACTACCATATAATCCAGTCCAATGCAGTTAATCTGCATCCTGAAACTGGGTAATATGGTAGTGTAGATTCAGCTTGAATGAAAATGATATGGCTTAAAAGTAGGCCTGTCATAGTAATTAATATGACCTGAGTGCAAGGACTGACAGTTGTCCCATGTGTTGCGGTTCTGTGTTGCTGCCGAGGGCAGAAATGAGTTCTTAATGTGAACTGCAGAGGGAGGGAGTGCCTTTTGCGTTGTTAAATTTCACAACAAACAGAGGCAAGTAGAGAAATGGGGCTAGGAAACAATGTTAAGTTTAGTTGGAAAGAAAGGAGATGAGAAATAGGGATACAGCAGTAGGTGGGAAACAGAAAAAAAGATAACATACAGTAACCGAAGCAGAGTGAGAATGTATGGAGTGGGGAACGAAAAAAGTTAGCATGATACAGAGAAATATTCAGTATGATAGCAAAATCAAATAGAAATTGAAGACAAAAATTTGGTTAACCAGGTGGATTAAACACCCACAGGGTGCCCACTATATAGAATGTGATTTTGATAGTTTAGCTAAAAATCCCAGCTCTTGGGCAACAGAATCTAAAGGGCAATTAAAGCAAATGTATGGATTTCCTTAATTGAATTATTATTGAGTCCGTGATGTGTTAATGAGCAATATCTTTCTTTGTACAAAGAGCAACATCCATATCTAACCATAGTTCAGCTTTCAAAAAGTCTAGTGCCTTCAAATGCCAGCAGCAAGTCACTTTGTCTGCTTTGCTTCATCCCTGCTGATACACACTTACTTTTACAGGGATGCTATCACACCAGCTAAAGCAGCATGTGGTAGATGGAGAGAAGACCATCATTCAGAATCCCACAGACCAGCAACGGTATGTGTCTCTGTCTGGAACTGATGAGTTAAGAACCAAGAAAGGCCCCTGGTGTTAGACAATACAACGACAATAACACCAGCATTTATTTCTTAATTGTCTCTCTCCATGGATCTTGGTGAGGAACAACAACAGATTAAAATATGACAGATAACATATATTTTAAAAATGTAACATCAGTTTAAAACAGGCCTGTGCAACCTGTGGCCCTCAGCTGTTTTGGCCTCCAGCTCCTAGAAGCCTTAGTCAGATTGTCTAATGGCCAGGAATTCTGGGAGTTGAAAGATCGCAAGTTGTGCAGGCCTGGTTTAAAAGAGCATAAAATAGTGATGAATATTAATAGGTGTTATTTATGTGGTGCAGTGAAAATACAGAGTTGTAAGATGGAGTTGAATCCCATATGATACAAGAGGTTGCTTCATGTAGCTTCCAAAAGCATTCTTTCCCCTTCGTTATGTTCTTCATTTATCTTTTCTTATCTTAATCTAGAAAGGATCACGAAAAAGCAGAGTTTGAGGTCCATGAAGTTTACGCCATTGATGTTCTTATCAGCACTGGAGAAGGGAAAGTAAGTGTGCTTTCTTATTGCTCTGTAAATACGAATCCTAAAAGATTAGAATAATAGATTCATAGTATTTTAGGGTTAGAACAGACTGCATGGGCAATCTAGTCCAACCCTCTGCTATGCAGGAAAGGCACAATCAAAGTACCCTTGACAGATGGCTTGACAGATTGAGCTGAACCATTTGTTTTCATCCATAATGAAAATCAAATACCATTTTCCCAACTAAATCACTCTGTGTTGTGTCTTAGGAAATATATTGAGTCTGTGGAAGGATCTATGTATAACAGTATTTCAAAAACTCCCTTTATCTGCTTTTTCTCTTTTGTAACACTACCTGTATCATGCCTTTCATTCTGCAAACAGAACTGGATATTGTCCTGCTAAAATTGTCTGAAATGACTTAACTATATTTAGGCCAAGGATGCTGGGCAGAGAACTACTATTTACAAAAGGGACCCGTCCAAGCAGTATGGTTTGAAAATGAAAACTTCCCGTGCCTTTTTCAGTGAGGTGGAGAGACGCTTCGATGCTATGCCATTCACTCTCAGGTACTTGGTTTCTGTTGTGTTAGCTTTTGCACTTCCAAACCACAGATTTTCAATAGGTGAATGGTCAGTAACCACTTTAACAGTATCTGGGCATGTACTGTAGAAATAAATAAAATGTGCCTGTGTTACATTGTTCTTCTTAATTTAATGGTGCATCTACACTGTAGAATTAATGCAGTGTGATATCACTTTATCTGCCTTGGATCAGTGCTGTAGAATTGTGGGAATTGTAGTTTTTTTGTGTTGTACTAGTACTCTGACACGGAAGGCTAAATACTGTAAAACTACAACAATCCATTGAGCCATTGCAGTTAAAGTGGTGTCAAACTGCATTAATACTACAGTGTAGATGCATCCGAATATCCATGCAAGATGTTAACCCTATGCTGGAGGTAGCAAGCAGGATTGTATACTCTATGTTATACTTTATTCCAATAGCGTAAGAATTTTCTAACCTGTACATGCCAATCAAGTTATGAATACTGAAGTGTGTTTGGCTTATTTTTTTGGTAGTTTTAGTTTTTTGGGGTTTTTTTTGTGTCAGGAGCGACTTGAGAAACTGCAAGTCGCTTCTGGTGTGAGAGAATTGGCCGTCTGCAAGAACATTGCCCAGGGGATGCCCGGATGAATTGATGTTTTTATCATCCTTGTGGGGGGCTTCTCTCATGTCCCCGCATGAGGAGCTGGAGCTGATAAAGGGAGCTCATCTGCCTCTCCCTGGATTCGAACCTGCGACTTGCAGGTCTTCTGTCCTGCCGGCACAGGGGTTGTAAATGGCATTTACAACCATTTACAACCGAGGGCTCCAGTTTTAGTTATGTGGGAAGGGAAGAAATGTGACACATAGGAAAACATATTCGCTCACCCCCTTTAGCTTATGGGAGTCATTCAACATGACCCCATACACCTTACATGTTACAGATGTAAGGTCTTGGTATATTGTTTATATTCTATGCTAGTTGAAAATATTCATTAACAATAGAACTATGCTGCTTGTGTAGATGCTGAAATGCCTTCACCTGGGTTTTTAACCTATTTTTCTGTTCCTCAGGGCATTTGAGGATGAAAAGAAGGCCAGGATGGGGGTAGTAGAGTGTGCCAAACATGAGCTACTCCAACCTTTTAATGTCCTCTATGAGAAGGAAGGTGAGGATTTGAGGCTATTTAAGATTGGAATTAGATGCTTTTGTGTTGACTTTAGAATACAGTTTGAGTAACTGTGAAGTCCAACTTCTAAATAACGTTGGGAGTTCGGCTCCCACCATCCTTGCCTACTGAATTTATTGTGTTTTGGATGAAGAGTTGGAGTTCAGACTCATTTGGAGGGCCAAAATTGAGAACTTCTCTGAAATTGAATTTGGGTCTTGAGGTTTCCCAGCCTTTTTTGGAAAGACATTACCTTTTAGAGATCATAATCTTTTGAAAAACTAGAATCTCCATAACGTTTTGGAGAAAAATGGCATTTACAACCATTTGAAAATTACAACCTTTTGTAAAAGTATGATCTTCCAGAGAAGAGCCAAAAAACTTGTTTGAGTAAAATCTTCTTTTAAGTGATATGTGACCACATGTACTTATGCAAGGCAATTTTTTTCAGTCGTTAAACTGATAACCTAGTTGTCTCTGATCTGTTATGCTAATGCACAAAATACAGTAGTTCTTCAGTGCCCAAAAAATCTCCTCTCTCATAAAATAACTTGTTTCTATATCATGCTCCCAAGAGACAAAAATAAAATAGACTTTGTTAAAAGTAACATACCTGGTTTACTCACAACCTTCATATATTCAGCATACAGGTACATAACTTGTCAATCCAGTTACAGATTGATTTGAAGTGGTTTCTCTGTGCAGATAACATGGGGCATCTTTCTTAAAATCAACAACAACATGAGTTTGCTGTTAGCAGTTCAAAGTCTCATGGTGTCTCTATGTTTTAAAATGGAGTCTGAAGTAAAAAATGGAGTCTGAGCTTTGAGCAGTCCCAGATCTGATCATGTGGACTGCAGCCTCTCCCACAACCCCAAGAAACATAGAGTAAAGGAAAAGCTGCACACCAAAACATACATATACAATACAGTAAGCAAACAGAATAATATACAAAACAAATTACTAGTGGAGGCTTGAAGAAGGTTGCTATTTCCAACACCCTTGTTCTAATCTAAGCTCCCTCTCAAGCTTGAAGACGGACACTAGGTTTATTATTTCAGTTGTGCTGAAGGAAATGCTCAGATTGGCTGAAGTAAGCCAAAAAGGAAAGAAAGGAGCCTTTCTGTTTGGAATGTTGAAATGAACTCTTTAAACCCTGGGTTGTTGTAGGTCTTTAAACCGTACTATTGCAGTAGTTAGAACCGAATCATTCCTATTGATGCATATATTATTTTCTCTTTTTTCTTTTTTGCACGTATGTACATGAGTAGTTGTAATGTGGGAATTTTTCTAATGTGTTGTTGTATTGCTGATTTCCAGGAGAATTTGTTGCCCAATTTAAGTTCACAGTGCTTTTAATGCCCAACGGTCCTATGAGGATAACCAGTGGCCCCTTTGAGCCTGAACTCTACAAATCAGAATTTGAGGTGCAAGATGCAGAACTGAAGGTCAGTGGAGCAATGCTATTATAGCTTCATAGATTTGAAATGTGCCTAGTAAAATCAGTGTTAAGAAAAAACAAGCTTCTTATTACTAGCGTAAAAATAGTCTAACCAGTATTCATAGAATCATGTTTCTCAAGTCACTCCTGACATGGAAAAAAAATAGAATCATAGAGTTGAAAGAGACCTCGTGGGCCATCCAGTCCAACCCCCTGCCAAGAAGCAAGAAAATCCCATTCAAAGCACCCCCGACAGATGACCACCTAGCCTCTGTTTAAAAGCCTCCAAAGCAGGCGCCTCCACCACACTCCGGGGCAGAGAGTTCCACTGCTGAACAGCTCTCACAGCCAGGAAGTTCTTCCTAATGTTGAGGTGGAATCTCCTTTCCTGTAGTTTGAAGCCATTGTTTTGCATCCTAGTCTCCAGAGCAGCAGAAAACAAGTCTGCTCCCTTCTCCATATGACTTCACCTCATATATTTATACATGGCTATCATGTATTAACACAGTGGTTCTCAACCTGTGCATCCCCAGATGTTTTGGCCTTCAACTCCCAGAAATCCTAACAGCTGGTAAACTGGCTGGGATTTCTGGGAGTTGTAGGCCAAAACACCTGAGGACACACACGTTGAGAACCACTGTATTAACAAAACTCTTTTTTTGTTATCTAAATTGAGAAGACATCCAAGACAGCAGGGGCATGGTTTGAACCCAAGGTACATTTTAAGCCATAAGATGGATTGTAAGTGTGGAAAATTAGGTCCTAGGGAAATAAAAAATGTTATAAACCTATGATACTAAGAGTATTAAAAGTGTAGCAAGTGCTTTATTTGTATGGTACTGAATGCGCACTGGGACTAGTGTTAGTATACTATTTCCCTTTGTCCTTTCAAGAGAAGTGCTGTGGAAAACCTTGTGTCCCTGGGAAATGCATACCCACAATGTGGCATGAGTGTGTTTTAAAATTTGCAAATTGCAAATAGTCAGGTGAGATGTGATGTATAAGCTATTTGCTACTTCTTCCAGTAAGATCAGCCTTTTACATGTTGTGAGTCAAGATTTTCTTCAGCTTTAAGTTACATAGGGTTATAAGAGCAAACTGTACATTCCTAGAAAGTGATCTTGAATTAAATCAAAGCAAGTGTGTAGGCCTTTACAGGCAATAGTGTTGTATCATCCCACCCCCACCCCCCTTTGGCTTGGTCACAGATACTGTCGAGTAATTCTCTGCAGAGAAAGGTGAAGTAGCTGGCTGCAAAGGATGCATATCTCAGCGCTGTGTGACGCCAAGTATCAGTCCCAGTCTGTGCCAAGCCTTCTAGGGCTGGCTATGTTCCTTTACGGCTGGCAGTAATTTTCCCTTTGGTTTTGTTGTGGGAAGAAAGGACTGCATTCTAGGTATCTTTCTTTTAACCATTTTCTTACTTTGCCAGGCACTCCTACAGAGTTCAGCAAGCCGTAAAGCCCAGAAAAAGAAGAAAAAGAAGGTAATGTATGGTGTGTTAATAACTATGATAACTCAAAGCCAGTGAAACCCATAAATTATTATATTTATAATTTAAATCTTCCTAATCCAGGATGTGTTGTCACTTCAGTATGTAGTATGGTGGTATAGTCCTCCCTTTATTAAAGTGGCATGGAGTTGTTCAGCGCTTGATAAGAGCTGGTTTAAACAGACATTGTCATGTCCCATTGGACAATGGATGATTTGTACATAACCACAGCCAGGATTTATATAGTGAAGCAAATCGTATCAATAGATTTTAATCTTTAAATAGAGTGAGGTTTGAAAATGAGCATGATCGTGTCCTATGAAGTGTTGTACTGCAGCCTCCCAACACCAGTGCAGTGTAATTTTGTTGGGTGATTTCAAAATGGAAAAAGCATTTAAAATGTATTTAAAAATATAAATAAGCAACAACAGCAATAGCAGCAGTTTGGCAAATCAAAAGCTGTTTGAGTATAGCAGGTAGAGCAAATGAGCTTCAGCAATACAGGAGCAGATTCAAGCATTAGGAGTTTCAAAAGACTTTATTGAAAAAATACATTTCTATATTGGAAAGTTAGGTCCTATCTATCTATCTGGAGATTGGTAGATATCTGCATGTTCACAGAAGAACAAAATGGAGGACTTATAGCATTGCCATGTTCTCAGATACTTTGTAGAGAAAGAGGTGTGTCCCTAAGAAGCATTAGTCTAACAAGCAGTGGATAGGAGAGGAAGAAGCCAATGAGGGAAGGGTTTTTCTTGCCAGCTAATGCATCTGCCAATTTTCTTGATAAGGACTATAGATGTGGCTGAGTTCCAACACACTTATCTTTGTTCCTCTAGGCCTCTAAGAATGCGGAGAACGCCACAACAGGAGAAACAGCAGAAGAGAATGAGACTGGCGACTGACCGGCTTCTCTGCATAGCGCCTGATTCTTTCTCTCATAAGCCCCCACTCAAAGCAAGAGAAACAAATGTCCCCTAATGGCTGTTTGTCTCATAGGACCAAATGACAAATAGCTTGGACTTCCCACAGAGTGCAGCCAGCTGTCGACTGACTTTGCCACTGAGGGAGGAGTCTCTTGGCCACTTCAGAATATTTTAAAAGTGTGAACTAATAAAATCAGGAAAAAACCTAGCCTACATCCAGTCTTTCTAAACTTTGATAATAGTTGTTCTCATTAGAGGCAAACACACAATGCTCTGAGCAAGAGGGAATCTCCAGTTAGCTCTCCCACCCCTTTCTTTTTTACAGGTATGCCCACTCCTCTGAAAAATTCTTTGGCATCTTTCCACAACTGTTCAAACACGCAAACGCGCCATCTTGGAATTGCATTACATCCACTTAGTGTAACCTGCATGCTCGATTGGTGTTCTGATCCTTTCATTTCTCTTTCTTCTGCTTACAACCCTAGGGTGTTCATGTGTTTCTTTTTGTGCTTTTCTTTTTAAACTCACAATGTTGTGTTTTTAAGGTTGGCAGAAAGCTGGTTTCAAGATCATTTTCTGTGCAGACATTTTATCTTTTTCGTTTTTCAAAAATCCGTTCATGTGATTTATTTTTTTAGAAAATTATTGTTCAGTTCAAATACGCGTTGTCAATTTTTTCAGCGTACGTTGCGATTTTTTGAAAGACCCAGAGGCAATGCAGCTGATCTTTTCCGAAATCCACCAGTTCTCAACAAAAGCTTTGACAGTTGTGTTCTGCGTTGATTTTTTTGTACACGGTTGCTTTCTGTTGACAACCACTGTCCTGGTTGATAGGTTGTGTAAAGCAGGATTTTTCAGAAGAATCCTCACCATGTGTTCTTTTTTTTAAAAAAAAAACATAACGAAAAGCTACAAAAGTGGCTGGGCCTGGAGGAAACTCCATTAATGAGAATCTTTTCTATAGTATGTTTTTTTTAAATAGTCCCATTAAATTGTATATGATTGTGTGGGATTTTTTTTCCTGTTGTAAAAACCAGGTTCCTGTCTAGGCATTTATTGTAGCAGAATTGATGCCTGTAACACTGCCTTGTAAGGAATGAGAGTACCGTCCTCTCGGGCAGAAAAAGTCCTTCTGACCTATATATTTGGAGTTTAGTATTTTCAACAAAAGCTTATCAGTTACTACCAAAGTTGAATTCCATACAATAAACACGTGTTGTTTTTCTCTGAAAAATCTTTTCCATCCCTCTTTGTAAACTTTCTACTTTAATTTCTAGACTGTTGCTCTTTTTGTAAAGGGTCGCTTTGAGTGCTCGGACGGGGGTCAAATGGGGAATTGAATTGCCTGGAAGTCGGAGGATCATGCACAATACTTGCAATTAACTGCCAGTTTAATTTTAAACTGCTTCCATTTGTTAACCACAAACTTAAGGGAAATGGGTGGGATGGGAAAAGGGGGAACACAACTTGTTCTGAAGGAGGAACATTTTAGCATTTATAAGTAACATGTTTTCTTACTGCCCTTCTGTTAAGGAAAGGCTCAAATCAGCCACATTACCAGTTTATAAACCACTATGAATTGCTAGCGGTTTATTTAATTTTCTATCTTTGTTTGAAACTTTAAAACAATTGTATCTCTTGGTTTAAAAATGCAGTTGAAAGTTTTGGAAGGAAATTCCCACCAAATGTTCTGTAATTTGATTTTTTTTCCAAATAAAATTGATTAGACATCTATGGATAGATGAATGGGTCTGATATGTGGAGGGGAATAAACTCTTGACATGAAATGTGTGGGGGAAATGTATGCACCTTTTTGTATCTAATCATCAGAAGATTAGAAAGCAATTAATAGTATTGAATATTTCTAACTGGTTGGTTATTCTTCCTTCTGAATGTCCCAAACTAAATAGCTAGTGCTGTTTTTTTTTTTACTACTGATTTGTATCATTGGGATAAAACCCTAAGGCGGTTGAAGGTGCCAGCTTTGTTTATTTATTGTCTGCTGTGTAAATGAGACTTTACTTTGCATTGTATAACCATGGACTTCTTTCCTGCAATTTACTTCTGTTTTTGAAGAAGGGTGAATCTGGGTTGGGTTGTTTTAGAATTTCCCGTACTGTGATGTTTTGTCTGAAGTTCAGAAACTACATATTTAATTTAAGTGGGAGAGGAAACCCCCTAGATTCTGAGATTAGTGGAGTAGAGGCAACACTGAAAACCCATGCAAGAATCAACTCAGTAAAATTGGTTGTTTCTGTTACTAACACATTTCTGTATCTTGATCTTGTGCTCTATATCCTAAATTTATGTTCTTGACATACATTCGCAGCAAAACTGCAAACTGTGGCTCCTTCCACACAGCTGAATAAAATCCCACATTACCTACTTTGACCTGGAATATATGGCAGTGTGGACTCAGATAACCGAGTTCAAAGCAAATATTGTGGGATTTCCTGACTTGATATTCTGGGTTATATCACTTTGTGGAAGGGCCTTCTGTGATACCCAAAAGGTGCTATATTTCTAGCACAGGTATGTGTTCCTCCTGAGTATTTCCGACACTTGCTTAGCAATATGTATTTATCACTTCTAAATCCATCAGGCTTCCAATGGAACTACAGAATACATGGAAACATTGGCTGGCAACGTGTTTAGTAATTATGATGGCCTGAGGTGCTTAAGCTCCAGCGCCACAACAAGGCGGTGACCCTTTGCTGTAGTAACCTACGGATGTGAGAGCTGGACCTTAGGGAAGGCTGAGCGAAGGAAGATCGATGCTTTTGAGCTGTGGTGTTGGAGGAAAGTTCTGAGAGTGCCTTGGACTGCGAGAAGATCCAACCAATCCATCCTCCAGGAAATAAAGCCCGACTGCTCACTGGAGGGAAGGATACTGGAGACAAAGTTGAAGTACTTTGGCCACATCATGAGGAGACAGCAAAGCCTAGAGAAGACAATTATGCTGGGGAAAGTGGAAGGCAAAAGGAAGAGGGGCCGACCAAGGGCAAGATGGATGGATGGCATCCTTGAAGTGACTGGACTGACCTTGAAGGAGCTGGGGGTGGTGACGGCCGACAGGGAGCTCTGGCGTGGGCTGGTCCATGAGGTCACGAAGAGTCGGAGACGACTGAACGAATGAACAACAACAAGATCAACTTACAATATTATAACTTTACGTATTCATGTTTACAGTTGTTGCCCCAGTATAGTTACCAAATGTGTCCCCCAAAATCTGCCTTAAACGCAGGTAGCCCTACAAACGTGTTTCTGAGGGCCCTTCCACACAGTCACATAACCCAGAATATCAAGGCAGTATATCCCACAATATCTGCTTTGAACTGGGTTATCGGAGTCCACACTCAGAAAATATGAGATTTTCTGCCTTTATATCCTAGGATTTAGGGCTGTGTGGAAGGGCCCAAAGATAGAGGGGAACAGGGTAGTGAATGAAGAAGCATCTAGTCCTCTTAGCAGAGGCATTTTGGTATTCCTTCAGTCCCAATGTGTGTCACTGTTGGCTACATCTGCTGCATGAAGGTTTGAAAACAGCAATAAAAAACCCGCTCTAAAACATGTTAAGAATCAAAAACCATGGAGAACAGAGAGGCTCAGGGATGGTACCAGTGAGACTTCCCTTGAGAGGAAGTTCAACTAGTCAGGTACACCTACAGAAAAATATTTGATATGCTTACTAGCCAACGCAACAGTGGTTCAAGGCAAAGGAGTGCTGTGCAAACCCTTGTTGAAGCCATCCTTTTCTGCTCTGCAAAGAAAAATACTATCTACTTGTATCTGGCCTTACCACTTTGCAAGAAATTAATTACATAGATATTGGTAAGTTAGAATTTGTAACTTGCAGCAGCTATGTGTTATAGTAGTCAGTACATTTTTTAAAGTGGAGGGTATTTTACTCCTGCTTGCTTACTATGGAAGTACCTCTCCCCCATTTATATTCCTCAGTTCTAGTCTCATGTTCTTGTCAAAACGATCTAGGCCCCTTCCACACAGCTGAGTAAAACTCACATTTTCTGCTTTGATCTGGATTATATGGCAGTGTGGACTCGGATAACCCAGCTCAAAGCAGATACTGTGGGATTTTCTGCCTTGATATTCTGGGATATAGGGTTGTGTGGAAGGGCCCCAAGTCTATGCTTCTTGCTGCTTTCACCAGAAGGCTTTGCAGTACAGGTGGGTAAAGCAATGAACATTAAAGCTTTTCAGTTAGCTTCGAATGTGCTTTGAATTAAAGAAACTCCACTGCTAATAATATGTAGCTGTGAATAGGGGTAAATAGCTATTCTTATTGAACACAGATTAATAAATGAATTGTCTGTGCAGCAAGTTAGGAAAAGTGCTTTCAAGTTTCTAAAATTAGTTCTGTTCCACGCTTGACCATATTTTGTGCTAGATATCACTACAGTGACATTACACTGTTATGCTTTTTTGAAGTTGATGTGAACTAGAAATATAGAGGTACTTTTTCATATTTCACTTCTTTTTCATTAAGTCTCATTCAGAGAGGCGGGAGCCTGGGACCCTGATTTCTTGCTCCATTCCATTTCTATTATCTGTACAGATATAATCTCAATTTGAGCCATTACAGGTGATTACAGTATGTTACACCAGCCAAGTTAGCCTTTTAGTACATAGAATCCACTAAGATCTGGACTTTGCTTGTATTCTACTATATATAGGAATCCATTCTGAGGCTACTGATTGGGATTGTCATTGATGTGATTGACTTACAAACGTTTGAAGATAAACTTGTGAACAAAGCCTCAGTCTTTACCTTTCTGTGTATGTTAAGGCCTTTGGAAAAGTTGGTCTCTTGAATATCAGTAGGGCTTTCCCTTCGGATTGGAGAATGTTTCTTTAAATGTAGGATTAATGAGATCTTCTCATGACCAGATTATTTCAGACTTCTCTTCAATGTGAATTTGAGAGACTTACATTCTTTTAAGTCCTTATGTATTTCTTGAAGGATGTGTGCTTTTGTCAGATACACATTCTTCATGGAAGAAATAGAATACTGTGAATATATGTTTGGTGGTTCTTCAGTTAATGGAATTTCATTCCTGTCCTTCCATATGGCATCTGGAGATGATCCATCTGTTCAGTAAAGGTAAAAGTTTTCCTTGACATTAAGTCTATTTGTGTCAACTCTGGGATGGTGATGCTCAACTCCCTTTCTAAGCCGAAGAGCCGGCGTTGTCTGTAGACACCTCCTAGGTCATGTGGCCAGCATGACTGCATGGAGTGCCATTACCTTCCCACCAAAGCAGTACCTATTGATCTACTCACATTGGCATGTTTTTGAACTGCTAGGTTGGCAGAAGCTGGGGCTAACAGCGGGAGCTCACCCCACTCCCTTAATTTGAACCACTGACCTTTTGGTCAGCAAGTTCAGCAGCGGTTTAACCCACTGCACCACCAGAGGGCCCTTTTATCTGTTCAAGGAGATAATCAGTTTCTTTGGCTTCTGCACATAACATTCCCACTTCACTGTTTCAAAAATATTTTATGAGAGAATGACCCATGTTCAATCTTCATTCCCTAGATGTTGGGGATCAATCATTTGCTATTTTTTCTCAGTTTGAGTTTTAATGTTTGCTTCTGTTCTCTTGTGTACACTGTAATTTTAGTTCGGAAATGTGTGCATTTCACAATCAGTTAAACGGGCAGTTTATTTCTGATGCTACTTAGGGACACGACCAGTCGTTATAGTTTTCTACTTTTTTAATAGCATGTCAAGGAAAGTCTGCATAAGTCATTTCAGGGATATTTTAATGCTGGAGTCTAATGCAGACAGGTATTTTAGACAGCAAGATTAGACCCAGAGCACATGTTTGTACCACATCCTGGCCTTCCTGATACAGATTATTACATCAAACAGTTGGGGTGGAGAATAGAAGGAAGTCTATTGAATTGGTATGCATGGTAAAACTATCTCAGCTATCCACAATTTTGAATTTGTAATTGTACCCTGGAGTGTCATTGGGAGGTGGCGGGGACCCTAGGCCCTCACAAGCTATATAGCTAGCCCTTATATGTAAACTTTGCCAGGTTCTATTAAGCCATTAAGACCTAAAGTCCGACCCTGGAGGCAGATTGTAGTCAATGATCAGTCTTCCAGCAGCAGAGATACCAATGACTACTATGCTGGCCATCAGATGACAAATTGGCCACAACAGTTATGAACCCAGTGATAAGTGAAAGAGACCCCAACAGAAGTGGAAAAATGTAATGTAAAATGTTGTTTTTCCCCCATGGATAACACCTCTCTCGGAATAGCATAACTCTTTACTATAAAATCAAAATGGAACACCCAGGTCTAGGGATTTCTAGGGAGAACATTTCTCAAACCTGCAAAAGTTGAACGCACAAATGTGGAAGGCCTAGAGATTCCTATAGAGGTGTATCTGTGATCTGTTCAGGTAAAGCAGGCTACCTGCACATTCAAGCATCACATAAGGTAGACAATAATACATCAGAAAAAGTAGACAGTAATTATGCAATTCCTTGTAACTTGTCAGATGGTTGTTTGTTGATCAAACATACATAAAGTAAGGGGTTAAACTGCATCCCTGAAGACCCATTTGTGATTAACCCCTTTAGAGTCCAGAACAGTCTTTTACCTGGACCAAAAGGTGCAGTTCCTCTAGTGGAAACAATCTTTTACAATTTCAAATTAAAAAAACCTCTGAGGATGCTTGCCATAGATGTAGGTGAAACGTCAGGAGAGAATGCTTCTAGAACATGGCCATATAGCCCGAAAAACCTACAACAACCCAGTGATTCCAGCCATGAAAGCCTTCAACAATATAATCTTTTAAATAGATTGTGCCCCGATAAAAATGAGATACATGTAGGCAAGCAACATCAATGGGGAAGAACACACCAACTAGGAAAGGTTGCAGCAGTTTGCTTTTGCCTCTTCTTGCTGGGAAGAGCAAGATCCTGGCCTCTTCCCTTCCCACCACTTTAACGGTCACGGCTCAATGCTATAGAATAATGGGAGTTATAGTTTTATAAGGCCTTTCATCTGTCAAATAATCCTGGGGATCTCACAAACTACAACTCCCAAGATACCGTAGTATGAAGCTGTGACACTCCAAGTTATTTAAAACTGCATTAATTCATCAATATACATCTATTTCTGTTTTATTGACTACTAGCTGTACCCACCACGTGTTGCTGTGGCCAACCTTCCCTCCCTCTCTCTCTTCTTTCTTTCTCCCCTTCCTTCCCTCCCTCTTTCCTTCCTTCCCTTTTTTCTTTCTTTCTCTCCTTCCTTCCTTTTCCCCTTTCCTCCCCTCTTTTCTTTCCCTTACTTTCCCCCCTTCCCTACCTATTCTTGGACTGCAACTCCCAGCAGTCCTCCTGATCAGTCTATCTATCTACCTACCAATCTCTATCTAATCTATCTATCTGGAGGATTGCTGGGAGTTGCAATCCAGGAATAGAAAATTGGAAATATGCTGGGATTGGGATGCTCTCAAAGAAATCCAAGGAGAAGCAAGCTTGCAGCTTGGAAGCAGTGCATTTAGATCATCCTCCTCTCCAAATAGGCCTGGTCTAGGGATGCTAGGAGCTGTAGTCCGGAAGAGAGTGTGGGTATGCTATTGTGTGTTTTGTGTGCTGAGGGAGTTGTTTTTATGCATGCGCTGCATTGTCTTTTTGCTTTTTTGGCCTTGTAAGTCCTTTCCACTGTGCTTTTCAGTGTTTTTATGAGTGATGGTCACTAGTTGGCCTGGTAAGTGTGTTGTGTCCAAATTTGGTGTCAATTTGTTCGGTGGTGTTTGAGTTATGTTAATCCCGCAAACCGACATTGGTGTCTCTGTAGATCTTAGAAAACAGATTGATTTAAGTCATGGACGTGCTGGCTGATACCCAAACAAGGGATGGGCTGGAGATGTCACTGCCTTGGTCCTTTCACTGTTGGCTGCTACTTCCCGGTGGATGTCAGGTGGTGCAATACCAGCTAAACAGTGTGATTTCTCCAGTGGTGTGGGGCGCAGACACCCCGTCATAATGCAGCATGTCTCATTAAGAGCCACATCCACTGTTTTAGCGTGGTGAGATGTGTTCCACACTGGGCATGCATACTCAGCAGCAGAGTAGCACAGCGCAAGGGCAGATATCTTCATTGTGTCTGGTTGTGTGGTTCTTGGTGGTATGGGGATACCAAACTGCATTAAGTCTACAGTGTAGATACAGCCTTGGAGAGGAACGAGGTTAATTTTTCTTATTCTCACTTTCAGATATTTTCTGTTTCAAAGCTGCTTTTCTATCTCCTTTTCAGGGGAAGCCCACTAAATAAGAGTGGGACCCCTTTCTGCACAAAATGTTAGAAATGTTCCCAAATTTCAAACTTCTATAATTAGATATTATAATTGAATGACTATTGTATTAATTTTGAGGGAATGTAATTGTAAATTCCACCCTTGGAGTTTATTATTTGAAAGAAACCAGAAGGAGAATGCAACTCTGCCCTGCCACCAACTTCTACTGTTTTAAGGCAGCAACTCCTCTCTGCCTTCTTTTACATTCAAAATGGCGGCGACCACATTGTACTGTACACAAATCGAGGCCTTTCCGCCATGGAAACTACAGCCCCCGTCATGCAACTCAAAGGTCACGTGCGTGACGTATTCCTCCTGCGCGTTACGCTGGCTATAAAAAGCCGCCGAGGGCGTTCCGAGGCCTTTCCGCCGTTGTCGCTGGCTCCGCCATCTTGAAGGCGAGGAAGCTGGCGGGGGCTGGCGCGGTTTCGTGAATCCGTCACCATCCGGCCGCGGTCTTGTTGAGACTTCTTGAGGGCTGAGCCCGGGGGAACGTCCCCGACATGAGAGCTAAGGTGAGAGCGGTATTGAGTTGCGGGATGGGGTTATTTGGGGGAATGGAGCGGGTTGGAGGCCTGTGGGGAGAGGAGAGGCCTACTTCATCGCTTTATGAGGTAGGTAGGTGTATCTTCATGGGGGATGGTGAAGGTAACGGCGGGCAGAAGGGGTGCCCGAGGCATTTCGGAGTCTCCTTGTAGTGAAGGCCCAAAGGAACTCTGGTTGAGGCCCAGGCGATCTTCCAAATAAAAGCCTGGCGGTGGATTGGAACGGATGCAGTCTCGTGTTTCGAGTGGAGAGAGGCTGGAGGAAAAAGAATAAAGGTCCTCCAGTACTGCAGAATTAATGTTGGGATTTGTAGCTTGAGAAGGCACCAGGACTTTTTGGCAGAGAAGGCTGAAGACCTTGTCGGGCCACAACTCTTAGGATTCCATAGCATTACACCATGGCAGGTTAGAATGGGCCCAACTGTATTAATAATACAGTGTAGATAAGGCACGGGCAAACTTGGGCCCTCCAGGTGTTTTGGACTTCAACTCCTACAATTGCTGTTAGGAATTGTGGGTGTTGAAGTCCAAAACACCTGGAGGGCCCAAGTTTGCCCATGTCTGGTGTAGATGCACTCTAAAACATGGCACTTTTGAATAAGGCAAGCAGAGATTAATCCCTTTTGAACTCTGCCTATAAGATTGTACTTTTAAGGAGCCTTTTTGCCCCACAGGTGATTGGCCAAGTCTGCAGTAAAGTGCAGAGTGTGTGGGCTTCTCTGCAGATTTGTTAGTCTTAAGGTGTTTCTGTAGCTTTCTCTGTACATTTTGTATCCGTTTCAATTAAGGAGGTATTGATAGAAAGTCCTTATTTGGACTGGTAGAGGCTGTCCTTTTTTTAAAAAGGAAGAGTACCCAATTTTAAGGTAATGTACCACATAGTGTGATCATCCTCAGGTGATTGTTCTGATACTTGATCGGATCATAAATACTAATCTGTATCTCTCTTTTCTCCCATAGTGGCGAAAGAAGCGGATGCGCAGGTATGGCAACATGTGCTTTTATTTTATTCTCTAGTTCATTGTACTGTTCTCAAAAACCTTACTTGAAGATCTTTATTTAACATTCTTCAATTCGTATGTCATTATTTCATAACATGGTTCATATATGTCTACCTAAAATATAATAGGATTGAAATTTGAATGTCCCAATTCTGTGTATGCCAAAACTTGGTATAATGGTGAAGGTGGTTCAGAAAGACATTTTATTTGCAAATGATGTCTTTTTGGATTGAAATTTGGTCAGAATGTGATGACTTTTGCTTTCTCCTGGGACTGGGAGAGTGTGACTTCTGCAAGTTCACCCATTGGATTTCTATGGCTCAGGATTTGAACCCAGTGCTGAAGCCACCTCATCCTGTTGACGTTTCAGTGTGGCTGACTCCCTAGTATGTGTTTGGGTTTGTGGCTAAATAACATTTTCAATGGTTCACACTTTTCAACCATAAAAATAGTCCCGATGGCACAAGTGAAGTTGAACCATTCAGGTTAGCCATCTGTTAGGGGTACCTTGACTGCTTTTCCTGCACAGATGGTTCATATAGTCTCTTCCAACTTTATTATTCTGTGATGATGATGATTCTAGGTTTCAGCTTGTCTCGATATCAGTATGCTGGAGACAGTGTGAAGCCTATAGTGGTTCTTCTCAAGGCTGTGTTTAAGAAGTATAAGTAACAATTGAAACACAAGCACCCTAGTGAGAGTTTTTTTTCATTGCAATGGACATAAGCAGGTTTCTTAGATCTGCTTTGTTTTTTCACTATGAGCTTGGCCTATACTAGCTGAAGTCAGGTGCATTAGAAAATCAAGACAGATATGTAGAATTAAGATACCTCTTTTGAGTGCTCAGCCTCCTTGTGTTCACTAATATAATTGAATCTTGCCTACAAACACTTGCACATCAATATTCTCATCTGCTTTTATCTACCAAACATTCTTGATTTTCCAACTGGAAATGGGAATTGGAAACCATTGGCAGTCTCTGGATCACTCTGAGATTATCTACACATAGTGATCTACTTTCTGATCACCCTTTGCATTCAGACTAAGGATTTTATTAGGCATCACATGTTATATCTCTTGAGGTCCCCTATTCCTGCAGTGTGTAAATTAAGTCCTATGAAGGACTGCAAAGGAATCAACTGAATATTGATTTAGCACCACTAGGGGATTGTTTGTACAGATCCAAGTCAGAATGTTCTCATGTCTTTACTGCCCTGCCTTGATGCTTGGTCAATTTTTGCTTCTGTTCATTTAAAATATTAATGTTTATATTCTTTATTGCATCCTGCTTGCTCTTGTTCCCTGCACATGCAAGGAGACATAGAAACAGGCATGAGTTACGAAATACAGACATTTAGTCTTTCACTTGCCAAGAAACTTGCCAACTTTATATTAAATAGTGGTTGGTTCATTCCCCATTTCTGGGCACACAGATTGTTATAGTTGAGACTATTGTGAACACTTGTTTCCTGGGTTCCTCCTCACTACATCAGGGACTTGGCAAATGATTGGATTATATATGTGTTAAATGAAAAATCCATCTTGCACAGAGTTTTATGCTATATGAATCTACTTTGCTTTACCACAGTTGTAAGTTCTTCCCTGGTTTAAAAGTAGAAAAAGTTAGTGAGAATTGAACTAGCTTTTCTCCTGTTAAAAATCCTCTTGTCCTTACTGAATCCAAAAGGTCAAATAACTTATTTCTGCAAAGTGAGCTCCCAGTAAGTTCTATCTGTAAAAGTTAATAGTCTGTGCTGTTTTCTAGAACTCAAGATAGAGATTGAATCTTAAATACTAGTTGATCAAATACTACAAGGTTGGCAAATTTGTCAGTCCCTACTAATTGAAGAATGTTAATTATTTAGCCCATCTGCAACCATCTATCCTAAGTGAAAGCGAGGAAGTTTATAGCACAACAAATGTGGATGGTGCCTGGTTGGGAAGGGCCAGGCTAAGGAGGAAAACCTTCAGATGGAATTCCTGGTATTAGGATAGGGAAAGTATCCTTATGTGCATCCTTATGTGGAGTTTAGCATGAAAGAGTGACAGGTGCTTCAGTTGAGCAGAAGTAAATGCCAGATCATGAGTGCTTAGATATTTCACTTTTGACAGGGATTCATTTAATAAGCTTTGTGATAGTGATAAGTATTTATAGTGGCTGCAGCAGAATATAAATCCATCCACTTGATCTAATTGGACTTGTCAACTTGGTGGTCTTTAACAGGCCCAGTCTCAGCCAGCTTGTCAGAAACTAATTTGGAGTTATATAGGAATGGAATTTTGTTTCCTTCCACTCTGGTACTGCTTGCTTTTTGAAAAGTTGATTTTAAAAGCAAATTGTTGGTTGGGGTAGTTAAAGCATGATAGGCAGCACACTGACAGAAACAACTTATTAGTTGCTTTTTTTCTCTGAGGAAGAACTAGAGCATTAATTGAAAGTCCAGTCCACGCACAATAAAAGAATATTATCTCTTACAGGCTGAAGCGCAAAAGGAGAAAGATGAGGCAGAGGTCCAAGTAGACGTTGCTCACAGTGCTACTGAAGCTGCAAAATGAGAGTATGGAAGGATGGAGCTTGGGAAGCTGAATTCCAGATAACGCCTTCTATTTGCTGCTGCCAGAAGACCCCTTACCTACCTTCAGGAGATTCCATCTTAAAGTCTAGGAGCCATGCTTCTTCAAGGGTCGAGCTTTGAGCTGTACTATTCTGGACTCATCCTCTTTGTGGCTTGATGTAGCAACTGTATAAAATAAAACCCTTTTCTTGGGAATTCAGCACATTTTTTCTTAACAATTCTTGAATAATCAGTAAAAGGTTTTGAAATTATAGAGGTGTTAGCTACTTTAATTTTACTTGGAAATTTTCTTTGCAGTTATTTATCAGTTAATGGTACTTTTAAACTTGCTTATACGCAGTTACTATGCTGCAGTCTAGCAATGGGATTAGGGAAAAGTAGGATCCAGCCACCTTCAGGTTGAAAGATGAGAATTGCTACTTTGTGGAAGCATTCTGCTTTCAACCTGTTAGTGCTGTTTTCTGAACTATTTTGCCTGGGAATCAAATGCTCAGACCAGAATCAACTTGCAAGACCTCATGGTATCAAATCCTCAGCAATTCATAATCTTTCTGTAGGGGTGTATAGGTTAATCTTTGCCAGATAGTAACTGTATATTCTTTCTCAAACAAGAACACTGCATCTCTGTATAGTCTCCTTGGACTAAAAAAGGAGTGATAACCTCAGTCTATTTCTAGAATATTAAAGAATGCCGTAAGGGACCATTAACAGGTAAAGATGTGCGCTATTAGGTCTCTTGAGTGAGTTTCTGATGTTACGGCAGGACTGAGCACCTTGTTCATTGCACTGTGCCTTAAAGTTGACTGATGTAGGTTGAGCCCTCTCTTATGGTCTTAAGATTTATTCAGAGGTTTGCAATTGCCTTAACCTAAGGTGGAAAGAGTATAACTTGCCTGAGGTCAGGCAATGCATTCTGATGATAAGAAGGGGCATTTTAATGGTTGTCCAGCACAAACCACTTGTTCTCAAGCAAGTTGTAAACCAACCTTTTTGGAGATTACCAGATCCTATAAATTCTGCCCTTTTGGGGACATAAGGGAAGATCTGATGGGTAATAGGTAGTCTTTCCCTGCTTCCAGTTTTTCTGCATGAATTAAGAGATGCTGGAAATAGTGAAGAAAAAAAATGCCCCCTTTTAAAAGGACATTTGAGTTTGAGAAAGTTCACGGCTTGTTTTGTACATTAAAAGATTTCCTAGTTTTAATACGCTTGCTTTTTCCAGAGAACTATAGGAACAAATTGGCTGGAGAGGGAATAGTCCAGGAAGGCTTTACATTGCATGTTCATAAGACTGATAAGTTTAACAAATTGATCTATCGTTTGAGATAATAAATTAATAATACATGTTGAACGGTCAAAAATGGTCAAAAATGCTCCATACAGGTGGCTGGCTGATACTTTTGCTTTGTGGTGGTTTAATGCATACATTTTGTTCCACACACAAAATAAGTAAAAATACTGCATAAAAGTTATCTATAGCTTATGGGAATTGGACCCATTTATGTTTGTGTATGTATATCAGGCATGGGCTAGCTTCAGCCTTCCAGGTCCTTTGGACTTCAACTCCCACAATTCCTAACAGCCTACTGGCTGTTAGGAATTGTGGGAGTTGCAGTCCAAAACACCTGGATTGCTGAAATTTGCCTATGCCTGGTTGTGTCTGTATAGTTAGATGTGTATATTCAAACAATCCAGAGTACTTCTAGTCCCAAGTAAGTTGGACAAGGTATACACTATTTTGTGGCTTTACTATATGGATTTCATCAAACTAGAGCAGGCATCCTCAAATTACAGCCCTCCAGAATTCCTGCCAATTGAACAAGCTCGTTAGGGCTTATGGGAGTTGGAAGCCCAAACAGCTAGAGGGCTGCAGTTTGAGGATACCTGCACTAGAGCATGGATCCACTTTAAACCTGGTTGCTGACTCCTGGAAAATTCTGGGGCTTGTAGTTTGGGGAGGGGCCTTTAAACCTCTCAGCCAGACAGGTCCTGAATCTCACAAAACTACAACCCCCAGAATTCTGGAGGAGGCAGTATGTGGATTTAAAGTGGATCCATGTTCTTGTGTGCCGAGGAAGTATATTCTCAGTTTGCTTCTGACATGATAAAAGGCTACAATAGGCATTTTAAATTATTTTTCTAAGTCAGTGGTTCCCAACCTTTGGGCCTCCAGGTGTTTTGGAGTTCAGCTTCCACAGTTCCTAACAGCTGGTAAAGCTGGTTAGGATTTCTGTGAGTTTTACGTCCAAAACACCTGGAGGCCCAAAGGTTGGGAACCACTATTTTAAGTGATCATAGGCGGGGTTCATATCAAAAAAGTGGGTTAAACCCTTGCGCCAGCAGGACTGAAGACTGATGGGTTGGAGGTTTGAATCGAATCTGGGGAGAGCGTGAATGAGCTCCCTCTGTCAGCTCCAGCTCCCCATGTGGGGACATGAGAGAAGCCTCCCACAAGGATGATTAAAAAAATCAAAACATTGTTTTTATCTATTTTATGATGTTTTTGAGCATTGAATTTTGCTATTGTTAACCGCTCTGAGTCGCCCCAGGGCTGAGAAGAGCGGTATACAAATATAGTAAGTCAATCAATCTGGGTGATGTCCTTGCAGAGGCCAATTCTATCACACCAGAAGCGACTTGTAGTTTATCAGGTCGCTCCTGACACGAAAAAAAGAAAACATCCAGTTCCTGCTCCAAAGGGGCGAAGCAGATGTAGGGTCCTTAGTCTACATCGCGGCTGCATGGCAGTGGGCCTTTATTTGGCCAGATAGGTTTCCTCTGAGGGAGTGCCTGGCGGGAAAGCCCTCCGAGTCTGGCGCGGCTAAGGCACCGCGGAGGAAGGGCAAGCCTTTGGCGGAAGAAACGATAGAGCACTTCCGGTGGGGATGGCTGGACGGGCGCCGGAAGGGGCTGCGCTTGGCCTGGAGCGGAGGAGGCCGGAGTGACGGGAGTGGGTGAAAGAGGGAAGCGGGAGGGGCGGAGAGGCGCCCGGGTTGGTCGCCCGCCAAGCAGGCCTTGGCTTCGTCCCGCTCCCGGGGACCTGGCCGTGTTGCCCGTCTCCTTCCCTGAGGCGGGAGCGGGCCTCCTTGGGGGGAAAGCGGGGCCGCTTTGTCTTCCCCGCTCCCCCCTTCTCCTCCTCCTCCTCCTCGCTCTGCGGGAAGCGGTGGGCTGGCATGGGGCGCCAGGGAACCCGGAGGCCGCGGAGTTGGCGGGAAGAAGGGCCCCGCATCGCCATGGACTGAGGTCGGTTCCCCTTCTTTTATTATACCGACACCCCCCTCTCTCCCTCCCGGCAGCACCTGCCCCGGAAATACCGCAGAACGGACCCAAGTTGAGTCTGAAAAGTTTTTGCTGTTTGCACCTCCATTGGAGAACCCATCCAAGGGGATCCCACTTCAAGAGCCATGGCTCCATGCTAGGGAGTTCCAGGAGTTGTAGTTTTGCAGGGAGTTTAGCCTCCTCTGCCAAACACGCCTGTGTTTCCATAGCGATGAGCCAAGGAGTTAAGCTGCATTCATTCTACAGTGTAGACCAGGCATGGGCAAACTTGGGCCCTCCACGTGTTTTGGACTTCAACTCCCACAATTCCTAACAGCCGGTAGGCTGTTAGGAATTGTGAGAGTTGAAGTCCAAAACACCTGGAGGGCCCAAGTTTGCCCATGCCTGGGATCAGATAGGTTTTAGCGTCATTACAACTACTACTATTATCACTACTACCAAGTTTGGAAACTCCAGCAGGTTCAAAATACAGCACCCAGATCAGTAATAGGAACATCCAGGAGTGAACATATCACCACTATCCTAAAGTCACTCCACTGGCTGGCAATTCGTTTCTGGGCAAAATACAAAGTATTGGTTTTTACTTTTAAAGCCCTACATGATTTTGGTCATGTTACCTACAGGATCACCTTCCCCCATAGGACCCGCGGTGGCACAATGGGTTAAACCCTTTTGCCAGCTGAATTGCTGACTTGAATTTATTTATTTATTTATTTAAAAGTTTTATATACCGACCTTCTCACCTCTCTTGAGGGACTCAGACCGGTTTCCAACCATAATATCACATACAGTCAATAAAACATAATAATTCATATTACAATAAAACATTAAAACAGCAATTACATTCAATAACTACAATGGTCAGTCGTCCTACTAAAAGCATTGTTCATGCTTTTAGTCTCATGCTTTTAGACTTGAAAGTCTGAGGTTTGAATCTGCGATACGGAGTGAGCTCCCATCTGTCAGCTCCAGCCTCCCAGGGACATGAGAGAAGCCTCCCACAGGATAGTAACACATCCAGGTGTCCTTTGGACAACATCTCCGCATATGGCCAATTCTCTCACACCGGAAGCGACTTGCAGTTTCTCAAGTAGCTTCTGACATGATAAAAAAATACCTTCTCCCATACATTCCACCCCAAACACTGAGGTCCTCTGAAGGGCATCTGCTCCAACCAGCCAGAACCCAACTGGCAACTCACCCAGAGGACCTTTTTATCAGCAGTACCAAGACTGAGGAACAACCTGCCAGTAGAGCTCCGACAGCTAGATCCGCTGTCACAATTTAAAAACCATGTAAAGACCTATCTCTTTGGGTAGGCCTACCCAGCCAGTCTTTAAGCATTAATTTTAAACTTGCATCTTATGTTTAATCTCTGCTTTGTGTATTTTAATATGTTTTTGTAGAAATACGTTTTAATATGTGTATTTTAAATAATGTGAATGTGTGTTTTAGCAGTGTTGTAACCCACCTTCAGCTGTGAGGAGAAGTGGGCAAGAAAGAAATATTAATTATTATTTATTATTACTACTACTACTACTTACAGCTGCAGTGTTATAAAATTCTGTCCTTAGCCAAGCAGAAATGGATTAGATAAGATACTGGACTAAGTACAGTGCTCTGTCTTCTAAAGTCCCTCAGGGGTTACCATTATTTAGTGATGAAGTAACCCCCATTAGCTTTTAGAAAATGTGTTTACAGCAACACAGTTTGTAGAATAGTAATAACAGATAAAGACCTGTAAAGGAGGGTTTTTTTCCTATGCAGTGTAGGGGACTGCTGGAAATATGCTTGGGTGTATTTTCAGTTAATATGAGATACTCAGTAAACATAATATCTTTCGCAGTCCACCCAGGAGTGCTCTGCAACACATGGAGTTTCTATAGTAGGCGCTTCATAGCAGACAAAGTACCGGAGGCAGATGGAAAATCCCTGGAATACATCTATTTTTTTTCTTAAAACTAGAATCGTGATGCAAAGGATTTGTGATCTCTCCCTCATTCTGCAATGCCACCTCTAAATGTATGCAAAGAGAGGAGGTTGTCATGTTTTGCTTTTCATTTTTCTTTTAATAGCTCTTGGAGGCAAATCAAGTCTGAACCTCTGCCAGAATAAACCCTAGCATGGCTCTGAAAGTTTTGAATTTTGAAGGTAAGGTTGAACTTGGAATCTGAAGGTTTTCTTTGTTAAAATATCTATCAGCGATGAGGTGTTAAAATCTTTTGGAGTTTCAGATGTTATTCTTTGGAATGAGCCCAATTGTAAAGTGACTTTTCTTAAGCTACACAGGGTAGAATTTTAGTTTGAAACCATAAGTAGAATAACTTAACATTTTAAACAATGAATCTTTGCTTTCTTTGGTTTTGTATAATTATTCCTGATTATTGCTTGAATTTCCTTCCCCGCACTCCTGAACATCCCCAGATTTATCTAATCTCCTGTGGGGGGTTGTGTGTGGATTATATGCTACTTCTTAGATACACGAGGTGCTGAATTTGCAAAATGGGAAATCCTTCCACTCCCACATCTCCATCCTAATGAAATCCTTACTTTCAATATAAGTAGACCTGCTGAGTCTCGAGAATCCCAAAAATAATGGTATTAGGTAAGAGGAGATATATTAAAGGTCTTTGCAGAAACTAAGGACATTTAATAACAAGTTGGTGTGCTATGCTAGATGAGTGCTGTATTCATTTGCAGCAATTTCAAATTTTCTTGATTTAATTTTAACCGACAATGAGAATTTGTTTATTATTATTATTATTATTATTATTAAAGTGTAGGCTGGTTTGGCATTCACAGCCACTAATGTCTTGCTCTTGAAACCCTATATTCAGAGCACAGTCATTTGGGACTGCAAATGCTACTGAAACACAAACCAGTAATAGCTATATGATTCTTGTAAACATTTGAAATTGGGCTGGTGTAACTTGGTGGCGCAGCAAGTTAAACCACTCAGCTGCAGAACTTGCTGACTGAAAGGTTGGCAGTTCAGATCCAGGGAGCGAGGCGAGCTGCTGCTCTTAGGCCCAGCTTCTGCCAACCTAGCAGTTTGAAAACTTGCAAGTGTGAGTAGATTAATTGGTACTGCTTCTACGGGAAGATAGCAGCGTTCCATGCAGTCATGCTGGCCACATGACTTTGGAGGCATCTACAGACAATGCCGGCTCTTTGGCTTAGAAATGGAGATTAGCACCACCCCCTAGAGTCAGACATGACTAGACTTAATGTCAAGGGGAAACCTTTACCTTTACTCAATGAAGACCAAAAAAATGTAGAACTAGGAAAAAAGAAAGAAGACAACCCAGCTGTGTAAGTCTATGTGAAGTGATTTGTTCAGGCCTGGACTCATATTGCCAAAGTAAAGAAAAGAATTAGGAGAAATTAAAATTACAGTTTTGAGGCCATTCTAGCCAAGCAAATACTGAACTAGACCTATTTAGATAGACAGTAAGATACATGTTTTATATGAAAGTATCTTGCACATGCCAACAAAACATTTTCCCTTTATATCCCTGTGCAGTAGCTTGATTTTATTTCTCAGCCCAGACAGGGCTAGAAAAAGATGCCTGACCGTGACAACAGCTATAACGGTAGTGGGAATGATGAAGCGAGTGCCAACTCCTATGTCATCTGCCGGGATTTCCTGCGCAACGTCTGCAAGCGAGGCAAGCGCTGTCGCTTCCGCCACCCTGATATCAATGAGGTGACCAACCTTGGAGTCAGCAAGAACGAGTTCATCTTCTGCCATGACTTCCAGAACAAGGAGTGTGTCCGTATCAACTGCCGCTTCATCCATGGCACTAAGGAGGATGAGGATTGCTATAAAAAGACCGGAGAGCTCCCTCCGAGGCTCCGCCAGAAAGTGGCAGCTGGGCTTGGCCTTTCCCCAGCTGATCTCCCTAACAGCAAGGAGGAGGTACCGATTTGTAGGGACTTCCTCAAGGGGGATTGCCAGCGTGGAGCCAAATGTAAATTTCAGCACCTGCAGCGGGATTACGAGTATGATGCCCGGGGTCTGACTACCCGGGAGCAGGGCATCACCACTCCTGTGCGTCGGTACGACCCATATGACCCGATGTATGACTCTGACCGGTGCTATGATGACCACGACCCTGTGCTTAAGCGGCGGCGGGTAGATGGGCTCCACTTTGAGACTTATGAGTACAACTTCACCAGTCCACGTACAGTAGAGTACCGGCTCTTGGAAGAAGAAAATATCATGCTCCGCAAACGTATTGAAGACCTCAAGAAGCAGGTGAACAACCTCCTGGCCACAAACGAGGTCCTCCTGGAACAGAACGCCCAATTCCGCAACCAGGCCAAGGTGATGACTCTCAGCTCCACCGCAACAGCCACCGAGCAGACTCTGGCACCCACAGTGGGCACTGTCACTAACTACAATCATAGCATTGCCCAGACTCACACTACCTTGAGTAGTCAGGCTCTGCAGCCACGGCCTGTCTCCCAGCAGGATTTGGTGGCTCCAGCTGGAGCACAGGCAGCCCCTCCCAGCAACGCAGCACCTCCTATGAACCCCGAAATCACCCCACTGTCAGCAGCTCTGGCTCAGACCATTGCTCAGGGGATGGCTCCACCCGTCTCCATGGCACCTGTAGCTGTCTCAGTGGCTCCAGTGGCTGTGTCCATGGCTCAGCCCTTGGGGGGCATCACCATGAGCCATGCCACCACGCCCATGGTGACATACCCTATAGCCTCCCAGAGCATGAGGATAACAGCCATGCCTCACTAACCCACATCCAGGGGAGGTGCCCTCATTCAGTCTGTGCTACCCCTAAATCAAGGGGAAATACTTGCAAGGATCTTTTTCTGTCCTGTTGAAGGATATAGAAAAGATAATGAAATTGGTTTCGTATGTGAATCTGAAAGTCACCAGAATTCTCATTTCTACACACTGGGGAAGGACAGTCGCTTGGGCTGACGATTTTCCTCAAGCAAGCGTATGTGGCTCCCCCCACCCCCTCACAAAATAGCAGCAGGACTCAGGGATGACAGAACTAGCAAAGCAATTTGGAGAGTGCCGTAATCTCATAGCCTCTGTGTGTATTTTGTATCTGTTTTGCAGCTTGTCCATCCTCATGGAATTTACCCACCAAATCCTTTGAGTGTATTAATTCAGCAAATTGCCCTGCTTAATGGAAACATTGCTTGCACACACATGCTTATTTCTCCGGTGGACCAGAGAAAATACAGCTTTGCTCCCTGCTACTTGCCACTGAAAAGAAGAGAGGCTTTTGTTGACTTGGTCAAAGAAAAGGCTGAGGCTCAACCAGCGCAAGCTCTAAAAAGAGCAGAGACTCAGGCAGACTTTTCTTGGAGTAGTATTGCAGACTCTCATGTTTAATCCAATTTGTCTCTCTTGGTATAATATACAGATGAATATGCTGGAAAAGTCCTAGGAAAAACCAGATTTAATATGGTTTCCTTCTGACTTGAACGGGAGTGTAAGTTAAAATTGTGTGTTTAGAAAGAGCAGAGTCAACGTTCTTAGTGTTACTAAAGCTTTTGAGTAGAGGTGATTGCAGAGATACACAAAGATGACATTTTTGTATGCATTTCTGAGTTCTTAAAGAGTTTAGGATGCAGTGACAGGATCTCTTGGAACCATCCAAAAGATGGGCATCTTAATTTCCCATCCACACATGCAGGGTCACCTGGTGCCTTGTAATATCAGAAACCATTAATGAGTTGTCTCCCACTCTTTTCTTTCCACTGCAGTCTTTACTGCCTTCTGCCCGTACCTCATGTCAGAATTTCTCTCACTTCCAAGGAATTTGTTGTTTGTAGGGGCTTTTCTGCTCTGCACCGCTTCATGTTTTGTTACACAACAACAACACATTTTTTTAAAAAAAATACAAGAAACCTCCCCCATGTGTTTTTATTTGGTCTTTTGTTTTCTTCTTGATTTCCTTTTTATTGGTTGATGTGAATGTGAATTTCAGCTCCTCCTTGGGTCAAAAGTAGCCTTTGCGTTTTTGTGTTTCATTTGGATTGGTTTTTATTAGAAGGTTTTAAAGAAAATGAGGAAAATGTTTCATAACCCAGCTGTTTCTACTGTTAACAGTGCAAATGTTTTCAGCTATTAAAGCAAATGTACAGTCATCACAAATATTCAGTGGTTATATGATTTTATATATAGATTTAAAAATGCTTATTTTCTTACTGTTTCCCTGGTGTGTTGCTTGCTCCACATGCATTTTGGAATTTCCTTTTTGAAAATGTTTGAATCTTGAAATATATTCTCCTATGAAGTTTCCTAAACATTAACAGTATTGCAGGAGAGAATGGGAGAATGAAAGCCAATGTGTGGGGATGGATCTAGAAGAGTCTTGATTTTGGGGAAAATTGTAATCTTGATTGAAGGTTGAGGTCAACCAAGATTGATCACCTTGATTCATTTAACTAGGCTGCAAACCTAGGAGGATATCCCTTTTCTGTCAGTGTTAAAATGGGTTTGGAAACTTGAGAAGAATATAATCAGGTAGGTTAAATAAAGATTTTGTTTTATAAGTGCTTACTGAGGTCTAGGTTTGTTTGGGGTTGTGGAATCTGATTTAAATGACCCTTCTATTAGATCTTTGAGCATTTTACTTATTTAATGTTGTTTTATGGTGGCCCTACTCATGAGACCCTTGAGAGATGAGTCTGAGTTGTCAGCTCAGATCTTGTGAATTCAGGCCTGTGGCTCTGTTAGCTGTGGCAGCCCATTGTAATGTGCTCTCAGATGCTGTCATTTTTCTCCCAGATAATCACTTTTTTCTCATTATATGTCCGAAATCCAATAGCCTCAGTTTAATCATGTGGACTCTTGGGCTTTATTTTGTCCTATACTCATTTATTTAACTTGTTGCATGTAACATGCACAGGTTTCGCTTTTTGAGGTACATCACCAGATCTGGCTGGGCAAAGATGAAAGAGCAGCTAAATTTAATACTGTCCCATAACAAGTTCTTATGCATATGACATACACTGTACATTAAATATGAAGGATGAATATTTGTTTTGTGAAACGCATTGTATTGTGCTCCATACCTGTCCTTTTGTTGGTAAAGAGCACCCATGCAATGTGATCTTTCCTCAAAGGGAATGTACTTCAGATTTTTGGAATTTTTAGTTGCCTTTTTTTACCTTTGTATTTTTTTACCACTGTATTTTTGAAATACAGTGCTTGGATCAGAACACAATATTCTAAGTGTGGTTGTTTTAGAGATGTGCACAAACACATACTGATCCTAGCATGGGATTTGCATTTTTCACAACTGCCACACCTGCTGAATTGATTTTTTATTGAGCTGTTCCTTGTCATTCCTTTTGTGTAATTGATTTCCATTTCAATGGACATGTGAAACTGGGATTTTCTACCAACTTATATAACTTTTCATCCATTTAGTTTTGTGGTGAAGCTCCTTCTGAAACAAGTCACTATTTGTGTGTGTTCTAACTACCTTAGATATTTTGGTTCTTCTCAGCAAATAAAACCATCCTCAAATGGTGTCTTGCAAGCAGAACAGCAGAATCTGGAGTGGTTAAGTAGATGGTGCAAAAATGGCTGGCAACCTTTGCTACTTTAAAACCCTTTCCAGGATGCTGCAGTACATAGCAAGTCTGTTTTGGAAGACTGTGAAATATTGAGTTTTCTTCTCATGGTGGACCCATTCTTCCTAGCAGACCCTTCAGGAAAATACCTTCCGTGTGCAGAAGTTGCTGTCACTTTATTGCCTCTGCTTGATTATACTACATCTTCTCATTGGTTGGAGAGAGGATAAGGAATGGTATAACACATTGTTGTTGTTATGTACAAAGGTCATTTCTGACTTATGGTGACCCGAAGGCTACCCTTTGTGGGTTTTCTTGGCAACATTTTTTCAAAGGAAGTTTATTTATTTATTTACAGATTTATATTTTGCCCTTCTCACCCCGGATCACAGAACACAAACACAGGAAACATTCAATTCCATTAAACAGACAGAACAAACAACAAATAGAGATATTATGTTGGCATTTTCCCCAGCTTAGGTATCCTGGAGGTTGTGCTCACTTCCGGCCACAGGGGGGTGCTGTCGTTCCACTATGACAAAGAGCTCTTAATCACAGACTTCTCCTTCCTTTGATCACCAGCATTTTTCTGGTATTTCCTTTTTTTTATGGTGCTGTAAAATACCTCCCTGCTTAAACAGTGCCTAATTTCTCTATGCTCACAGCTGTTTTCTAACTGCTTAGGTGGACAGTGAGCTGAGCTGAAGGTTGGGTGCTTACCCCAACCTGGGCTTTGAACTGGCAACCTTTCAATTGGTAAGGTCTGCTGTAGGTGGTGATCAACCAGCTGTGCTAAAGTTTGCCTTTGCTTTTTTCTGAGCCTGGGAGTGTGTCTTGTTCAAGGAAATGGACGTAAATTCCAAGAATGCCAGCCACTTTCTCTTGAGAACTGAACAATCATTTTTTTCTTCAACCAGAATATAAAGTATATAATTCCAAGACATCATGGCCAATTGGGAACTGCTGTGGTAGGTAATCTGATCCACATTACTCCATAGTAGTCAGCAATGCCTTATTTGCACTCTTTCCACCCCTTTAGGCAATTAATAGCTAGGAAATTTGCATACTTCCTACTTCATGCAGAACCACTTACACTGAGAAAGGTAAGGCACTTTCAATGAAGTAAACATATACTATCTCCCACCCTGGTCATTCCACAGATATATAAACCCATTTTCCTAGTTGCAACAGGCCTCACTACCTCTGTGGATGCTTGCCATAGATGCAGGCGAAATGTCAGGAGAGAATGCCTCTAGAACATGGCCATATAGCTCAAAAAAAGCCTACATATAATTCTTTTTAAATAGCATGAAAAGAATGTAGCTGCTGCCTAGAGAGCTTGTGACAAGGAAAATCAAAGAGCAGAAATGTATTGAGAAGGAAACAAGTCATGGGAGCGAATACGTTTTTTAAAAAGATATAGAATCCTAGAGTTGGAAGAGACCTCATGAGCCACCCAGTCCAACCCCCTGCCAAGAAGCAGGAAAACTGCATTCAAAGCACCCCGACAGATGGCCCCAGCCTCTGTTTAAAAGCTTCCAAAGAAGGAGCCTCCACCACACTGGGGCAGAGAGTTCCACTGCTGAACGGCTCTCACAGTCAGGAAGTTCTTCCTAATGTTCAGATGGAATCTCCTCTCTTGTAGTTTGAAGCCATTGTTCTGCGTCCTGGTCTCTAAGGCAGCAGAAAACAAGTTGCTCCCTCCTCCCTATGACTTCCTGTCACGTATTTATACATGGCTATCATGTCACCAATTAGCCTTCTCTTCTTCTGGCTAAATATGCCCAGCTCTTTAAGCCGCTCCTCATAGGGCTTGTTCTCCAGACCCTTGATCATTTCAGTTGTCCTCTGGACACATTCCAGCTTGTCAAGGTGAAGAAGGTCAAGATTAGATGTATACTTTAAGTCAGGCATGGGCAAACTTTGGCCCGCTCTCTGGGTGTTTTGGACTTCAACTCTCACCGTTCCTCACAGCCTCAGGCCCTTTCCTTTCCCCCCCCACCCCCTAAGGGGCTGAGGGGGGAAAGGAAAGGGCCTGAGGCTGTGAGGAACGGTGAGAGTTGAAGGCCAAAACACCCAGAGAGAGGGCCAAAATTTGCCCATACCAGCTCTAAAATGTCATGAGTGGCTCCTCTGCGTTCTCCATTTGTTGGGGTTAAAGATGTGGAAAAATAAAGAAGGAAAGGGGTTTTGTAATAGCACCACCTGCTGGGTCAGTTGATGTTATATTTTCAAATGTTCATAAATAATATTTTGTCTTCTGAGGTAAGTCATCATGGATTTACCTCAGACGCGACCTGTAACATGCAAACCAACCAACCAACGGTCCTTTGAGGACCAACCATGACAATACTCTCAATTAACACTGAAGGCATGTCAGTTGCCAAAGAATAACTGCTTTAATGAACTGTGTCAAGATAAGAAATATGATGTGTTGTGTGTCCAAGAAACACACAGGGATAAACAACTAGTAGAAAAATTGAGGAAAAATATCGGTCACACTGACAGGGATACGGAGAGCTTAAGGAATAGGAAAATAATATCTTCCAATGTTCATAAATATTTTATTTTCTGAGGTAAGTCATTGGTCATGGACTTTAGGTAGCAGAGCTGAGGTAAAGTGCAGAGAGGAGGCCCAGGAAGACAGTTCCATCTTGTCTCCTGTGTTATGCTAATAATATAATATATTATATTGTATATACATATAATATTTATAATATTATAATGTAATACAATATAATAATATGATATAATAGGAGCCCCCGGTGGCGCAGTGGGTTAAACCCTTCTGCCAGCAGGACTGAAGACCGACAGGTCGCAGGTTCGAATCCGGAGAGAGGCAGATGAGCTCCCTCTATCAGCTCCAGCTCCTCATGCGGGGACATGAGAGAAGCCTCCCACAAGGATGATAAAAACATCAAATCATCCGGGCGTCCCCTGGGCAACGTCCTTTCAGACGGCCAATTCTCTCACACCAGAAGTGACTTGCAGTTTCTCAAGTTGACACGACCAAAATATGATATAATTATATATTTTACATTATATGTAGTATTACTAATAATATTACAATACAATGGTATAGTACAATATAGTAATATATAATACTGATATTGTGCTATGCTAATAATACATCTTGTATGTATATACGAGGGGTATTTTTTAAGTAAGGTCCATTTTGTTGTAGACACTAGTAGTTCGCGCGTATACCGCAATGAGCGCGTGCGTCGTGTACCGGCATGCCTCGGGAACAACTGTGCTCAGTTTCCGCTCTGTAGCTAACCTGTACGGTTCTGTTCTGTGCTTTAAAAATGTTTAAGACTATCAGCTCACCCTCCGCATGTGAGGTTTGCTCAGTGATACGGTTTTTGTCAGCAAGGAACCTGCCTGCTGCAGAAATTCATCGACAGATTTGTGAAGTGTACGGTGATACTGTTATGAGTGAAAGCAAAGTGCGTAAGTGGGTACGACAATTCAAAGATGGCCGTGACAACGTCCATGATGAGGACCGCTCCGGTCGCCCTTCTTTGATTACAGACGATTTGGTGGCTTCAGTTGAAGCGAGGATTCGTGAGAACAGGCGCTTCACAATAACAGGTCTCTCAAACGAATTTCCTGACGTGTCGAGATCAGTGCTTTACAACATTGTTTCTGAACACCTAAAGTTTAGGAAACTGTGCTCCCATTGGGTCCCGAAACTCCTAACAGAGGAGCACAGGCAGATTCCTTGCTGACAAAAACCATATCACTGAGCGAACCTCACATGCGGCGGGTGACTTTATAGTCTTAAACATTTTTAAAGCACTGAACAGAACCGTACGGGTTAGCTACAGAGGAAACTGAGCACAGTTGTTCCCGAGGCATGCCGGTACACGACGCATGCGTTCGTTGCGGTATGAGCGCGAACTATTAGTGTCCACAACAAAACGGACCTTACTTAAAAAATACCCCTCATATATCTTGTAAGCCGCTCTGAGTACCCTTCGGGGTGAGAAGGGTGGCGTATAGATGTTGTAAATAAATAAACAAATAAATAAAATGTCGGTTGTGCTGACAGGGATAAGAGGAACAGGTGAAGAAGACGGATCCCTGAAAAAAGTCGAGCAAGGAGTATAGATGTTGAATTCAGTGAGTTCACTGTTGAAGGCAGAGAAAGCCATGAATCTAGAAATTTGAACCCGAGGGAAGAGAAGAAGGTAAGTATTTTTTAAAAAAATACTCAACAGATTATTATTAGAATAGCATCACTATTCCAGCAATGATACCAAAGTGCATTTAAGGTAAATATTTTAAAAAACTGAAATCTTACTCCTACATTATGTTATATGCATTAGCAATAATGCCCCTCCAGTCTCTTCTCAAAAATAAACTAATTTGTTTAATAAAATTTACCAAAAAACAGGTGTGCTCTCCCCGCCCCCTTTGACAGAATTACTTTTCCTTCAACATATCAATGAACAGTTTAATCCTATATCTGTCTACTCAGAAGTAATTAAAATTGCATTCAGCAGAACTATATTTTTGGAAAGTAGATATAAAATGGATTGCAGTCCAAAGATATGTAAAAGTGATTCTGAAACTAGGATGCTCCTTTATCTGCAATGTCATCAACATACGTCATTGAACGTGCCTCCTCCCCAGAGAGACAAAAACAAGAGACAAAAATAAGCAGACTTCTTTAAAAGTAACATAGTTGGTTTACTTACAAACTTTATGTATTCAGCATATGGGTACTTTGCATTTCAATCCAGTTACAGATAGGATTTGAAGTAATTTCTCTGTGCAGGGCATCTTTCTTAGAATCAGCAGTCCAAAGTCTAAAGCATCTCTGTTCCGAGAGTCTAATACAGTCTCTGCAGTCTGTTTCAACTAGCTTCTAAAAGCATACATCTGTTTCTACTGAAGTCTCTAAGCATACTGTTTCTAAAATGGAGTCTGACTCCTGAGCAAGCCCAGATCTGATCACATAGTGTGCAGCCCCTCCTAAAACAAAGAGTTAAGGAAAACTGTATACCAGTATACACATATGCAATACAGTAAGCAATCTGAATTATGCACAAACAACTATTCCCAACATAGACCCATGGATAAGTAGATCCAAGATTTGTGGGTTGGTTTTTAAACCTATATTTATAGACTGATACATGCGTATTTAGGATATGTTAGGGAACCCAGTCCGATGCAGACCTAGTGTAAATTCCAATTGGCATAGGAGTGCTCATATGTGCACAGGTAAGCTAATGCAGTTAAGAAATGTTTTCCCCAGTAGTTGAGTTTTTTAAATATCTAAAAGCATTTTCTTTAATATTAGCCATCTCCAGCCATGCTTTGCTGTGGCCCAGTCTGTGTATATGTGTATTGTGTGTGCTTATATGTGTATATATGTGGTTTTGCGCATGCATTGTAATGTGTTTTTTTTTACTTTTTAGGTCTCTTCCACTGTGTTTTAAGTGTTTTTATGAGTGATGGTTACTCATTGGCCTGATAGGGGTATTGTGTCCAAATTTGATGTCAATTCGTCCAGTGGTTTTTGAGTTATGTTAATCCCACAAACGAACATTACATTTTTATTTATATAGATGTTGGAACTGTCATAGTCAACACAGATTTCATTTGAAGAGGAAAACACTTCACTAGATTAAATCCAGATTTGATTATGGTTAGGCTTTATCCACTGATGTAGAGGGATTTGTATTAGTCATGACTGACTTAACTGTGTTAATTGTATTAGTCATAACTGACTGTGAATCTAAACTAAACATGATCAAGTCTGGATCTAACCCATTATTTCTTTGAGTACTTTTCTATTTGGTATTTATAGGGCATAGGATATTTTCTACATTTTTACCTGAACGTCACAAGCAACAAGTCCATTAAATGAGAAACCTAGATAAAATGTTACATTTTCATTTCCAAGTGGCACTGAATCAAAATGCAAAGGTAAAATTGGAACCCGCCCTGAGTGACCCATTGCAAAAACTCTGCCATCTTCGGTCCAACCATTGACCCTTTCCAGGATATTCTGTACTTCTGCGATTTTCCATACTTCGCCATTCTGCCATTTTTTCCGACGTTCATCTAGGGATCCTTTCATGAGTTTATCAATCTTTGTTCTGGGCACAATTTTTGTCAGGCCATAGCCTTTTCCCAAGAAAAATATGACATATATTCTTTTCTTCCTTGGGGCAACATCTTTTATTTTGATGTCATGCAAGCGCTTCAAGGTATTAAGGGCAGACTTTAAGATGTCATCTTTATCTGAGGAAGAATCTTTGTCCAATGCAGCGTCAGGCCAGTAAAGTAAAGTGAGCAAAAAATGAGCGCTGGCAGGGAAGGTAGCGTGCTTCTTTTTAAAGAATCTCTTGCTGAGTTCTCGAAGTGTCCGAAGGTCAAGGAGTTTGGAAGAACCAGGTGACAGATATGCGAGAGTAAAATGGCAAAATATACAATTTATAAGATCTGTATCCTCCAAATTTTTTGGGTCTGAGTACAAGCTTATTATTTTTTCTAGACTTTGAACGGATTTCTTATCATTTTGATCTGACAGAAATGAGAGAATAGTGGTGACGTTTCCTCCACCATGTTTGTAAATATTCATTTGTCTGATCAGCTGGGTTTCAGATCGTGCACCATTTTCCTCAACCAATGTATCGGAACTAAAGAATGTTGCATAAACCTTGCATTGTCTTTTGAGCCATCTTCTGGGATTATGCACTTGTTCTTCTCTCTTATCATCATCATCTGCTTGGTTTTTATCTGTTTGGAAGTAACTCAGATCTTCTGAAATCCAGTCAAGAGCATTGTAAATATTCTGGCGTAAGGCTTTTAAGCGGCTGTGAAGTTTTGCCCAAGGCTTTTTAATGTCTTCTGGAATGTAATCTGTAAGTAAATACTGGACAAGTTCAGAATGCTCTCCTTTTGCATCTTTAGGAAACACATCAGATAGTAGTTTCAGTAAGCGACATCCCACTTCTACCTCTCCAAAATACCCTGAGTTATTCATGGTATCCCGCTCAGATTTTGCAGCTTGCTGTGTGGCTCTGAAGCACTTCATAGCCTTAAGGGCAATTTCTATAATTTCAGTGATATCTTCAGGGATATCTTCATTTGACTGTTTGTCCACTATAAAGCTAAACCACCTCCTGTACACCTGTCCTTCTGTGTCTAAAATAAATGAATCATTTGGCAAGTGGGATTTGGCTACTTCCGCCCAAAATTTTGCATCCTCAAATTTTTCATGAACATAATGCAATCTGGCAAGTTGTTGTGCAAAGAAAGCATCTTTCCCCAAACATTCGTATGCGTATTTTAACACTTCTATAGCTTTTTCAGGGTTTTCTGTCATATAGATATGCTCAATGAATGGAGAGAAAAGGCTGTCAGTGTTGTCACCTCTGCTCTTTTTGTCACGCCTTATAAACAGATCTCTGATGAATTTTATAAGTTCTTCCCTCCCAAATCGATGGTGAAGAAAAACCTTTTCTTGGAGAAGTTTCATGGCAATTTCACTCTGAGGATGACTTCCTGAAAGCTGGTGCAGTATTTCTTTTGCCACCAAGTGGTGAATTATTCGAATGGATGAAATATATGTGGTGGTTTCTCTCAATTTAATGAAAATAAGCTGGGCCTGTTCACTTAAGCTACTTATGAAATCATATTGTCTCACTGACATTTCTTCATATGGTGTAAGTCCCAGGAAAGCTTCACAGTGGGATAAAGAGATGTATGAATTATGTACGTAGAAATTCAGCAAAGCAACGTATCTCATTAAACTAGTTTCTTGGGAAGATAAGTCGATATCTTTAAGCAAGTGTACCACAAATTCTCTCACATATGTTGGGTCAAATTCATTGCTCATGAGAACAAATGTGAGTATATATTCCAGCTTAAAATCCTTCTGATTTTCAAATTTTTCTAGCTTTGTTCTGAACTGGTTTTTCTCTTGGTCTGTCAGTTTGTGAGTAACTGACACTGTATCCAGAGGAGATGCTTTGCAAAATTTATCAGGGGCATTGGACCGTTTACAACACAGAAGGATAAAGGAAGGCCTGGAAGAATGTTTTTTATTAGACCCTATGGAATTCATTAAAGTATAGATTAAATCTTCAAGGTATTCTTCATCATAATCTTCCAACAAAAGGAGGACAGGGAGACAGCTTTGGGGGTCTTTTTCATCATAATGTCGGAAGTCAACTGCATGCTGACAGACAGTAGCAACTGGGAATGTGGTTTTGATGACAGCACATCGCAAATCTGTCCTCTGTTTCCACAGCACTTGCCTGGCTATGGTACTTCCTCCACTCCCGGGTTCGTGGAACACCTTCAGTTTAGCTACCGAATGCTGGATCAGGCTGCCATATACAACATCATTCAACATCCTCGATACCTCCTTATAGGCTTCCCTTTCGATAATTTCCCCACACTTCCTTTTATCAGCAAGCCAAAAATTTTTCCAGCTGACTTTTTTACCCCGATAAAAAGTTTCATCTATCATCTGTATTTCTTTTGTAGTCAGAAGGTCTAATTTGATATCATCACATTGATCAGCACACAAAATTTCAAGAGAATACATTTTCTCTTCTTCTAGTGTGGGAAGTAGACACAGACCCTTTGTGGAAACAGGTAAATGCCTATAATTGGGTGTGCAAGGCAGCTTGCTTTGGACAGTAGCATCCACGTGGCTTAGCTTCATGCCTACAATGCTCCGCTGCTCTAAGGTCTCAATGCTGCAGGATGCCTGTGCTAAATTAGCCCATTTTTCATAGTTTTCTCTAGACTCAGAAAGGCATATTATGAAATCCACGCCATTCATTTCACTGTAAAATTCATGGAAGGTGTCTACGATTGGTTTCTCCACAGGTGACAAAAGTAAGAAGAGCACCTTAAAAGAGCCCTTTGGGAGGAGGTCATCACAGATAAACGACACTGCCTTTTTCAGATATTTTCTCTTAGTTCTGATCCAAGTGTTCTCATCGCATGCTTTTTCATCCCCAAGGAAGTCACTGCGTCCATTGCAAAATATCCAACTTTTCTTATCAAACAGGCAGAGATGTTTTGAGAAGTCAGTTGTACTTAACTTGTTGTCATTGGAATAATCTTTCAAGAAATGAGAAGTGGTTGCATGGTATATTTTATACTTGGAGTATAAACCTGATATGTTGGAGTGTTCATCAAAATCAAACACACAGAAAATGTTAATGTGCCTCAAAAAATCAATAGACTTGATGTCTTCTTCTCCACATTTGTTGGTAACAAGAATGTACCACACAGAGCTATCTAAACAGCTTTTGCCATCTGTCAATAGGACAGATAATTTTCTCCCTAAATTTTGAAGGCCACCTGTTTGATTTTTATGATTGACTGTTTCAGCCTTCTTCCTCCAATGGTCTCTTTCTTGTAAATCCTGAATGAATTTTACGAGATTTTCATTGTTTACTGGTTCAGACTTTGAACCAACTCTTTGGAAAGCAATTCTATCCCTTTCGAAATTTATCTTATTGCTTTTTTCATTAAAATCTGGTATGCGTACTTGAAAAAGCTTTCCCTTTACAATGTCGAATAATGGTTCAATGTCAACTTCTACTACAAAAAACTGTTCATGGCTATCTGTTGAAATAACTTCAATAAAAACAGGGGGGTGAATACATTGTCTTGCGGCAGCATGAACATCGGACTCAAAACATTTTTCTATGTAATCCAAAGCATCCACATACATTTCTGTCTCTCTTATTGGTATCCCAATGATTTCTCCATGTGTCCATTTCTTTTCCTTAACACGGTCCATCACTCCAAAGTGAATAGTGCCGTTTGTTCGGATGTTCAGGCAGGCAGATGCAAACTTCATGACTTCACGGGCAAATTTTACTTGAAGTCTTGGTCTGTCCAGCAAGGCTGCTGTATCAAATGATTTGTATTCGTGACAAGGACTGATTAGATCATGGGCGCCGGTTTCTGGAGCAAAAATTGAATTTTTAACATACTTAAAATTAATGTTGGTGCTCTTGAATGGCCGGAATGGGCTCAGGCGTATTGGATCATGTGAAACAGAAATATTCGTTGTGCTTTCCATTTTGCCATGAGCGTCACTTGTGCGTGTGATGTTTTCTTTGTTTGAGCTCTGTGGTTTTAAAGATCCATGTGTCAAAGAAGCTGGTTTAATGTCTGAGGTGGGTTTGTGTTTGGTTTCCTCTTGGTCCCCTTTTTTCTCTTCAGTTGATGAGTCAGACTCTTTTGGATATTTGCTCCGTGAATGGGTTTTGTTGTGGTCTAATGCAGTCACTCCCCCAATCTTGTCTTGATAGCCAATATTCCGTTGCAAAAGTTGATCCCTTTTCTGTATTAATATGTGGATCTGTCCTGATTTCATACCCATTCCCTTGAGGAATTTATCATCTAATATTTCGAGTGTTGGGCCAGTTACTTCCTCTTCACAGAGCTTTTAAACATACACTTTCTTAATCCCAATGGATTCAAGCCAGCACTTGATATGACTCTCGTTCCATTCATTCAGAGGTAAGTCAGTGTAATCTGAAAGTAAAAAAATATATATCCTGACATTGTTTGCATAGACTTAAAATTCTGCATCTGTTAGCTAAAAGTTTACTTTTAGAAAAATGGAAATTAAATAGTTGAAAGCGCTCGGAATTTATGAAATGGAGATTATCCGCTGTAGGGAGATGTATGCCAAAGAGAGATACATGGCTTTGGTTCAATTATTCTCAGTTTTTGTTGGGTGTCATCCTGGACTCCACAAGTCTTCAGTCCCCAATGAGTAGGTAGACTAAGGAAGGACTAGAACGAGAGATTCCTTTCTGTATTCCCATGAATGCCTTTCTAGAAGGGCTTTTTGTCTCTACTCCTCTCTTCCTGTTTGCTACTATCTTCTCCCCATTTGAAGTTGTAGAAATGTGATCTCTTTGTGGTATGAGGTAACTTCCTCTTTACTGCCATTTTGATTGGGCCTAGGCTTTGACCACATGGTCGCCCCCCATTTTCTCCCTCTTCTGCCTTTTGTCTCCTCCTGTGAAGACACATCTTGCTCTTCTCTAGGCAAGATGGAGTGGAATGCATAGTTTTCTGATATCTTTACCTTTGCCTTCCTTAGAATATGAGATTTAGAAAGATAGTAAGCTCCAAGAACTTTCCTATCCAGAATGTATTTATTTTACTTCCATAAATACTTTTGAACTTACATTTAGGGTCTGCAACCCTGTGCTATCCTAAGCAACAGAAGCTTATCCCAGCTCACCGCACGTATGTTTCTACTGGTTGTGAAGTGTGCTTCTAGCACTCTGCTATATTTTTGGTGGAATCACCCCAAGAGAGGGTTATTTTTGAGTCTAATCATTCATAGATTCCCAAAAGCATTTTATATATATATATATATACACACACACACACACACATCTGTTTTTACGTGCATCAGACTAGTAAGGATGGCCAAATTTAACCCTGCTCTTAATCTTTGTCTGTGCTGCATAGGTCAATGGATCAGGCTCTTGGTTTTAAGCACTCACCACTTACTTAGAACTGGGGACACCTTTCTTGTGCTGGCAAAAAATTGCTGCAAAGGGATCTTTTTTGTTTGTTTCCATAAGGGCAGAATTATCTAGTGGTGCAGAGCTTCCCTTACACTCATCTTGTACCTGATGAGACAGAAACTCCTTCTAGTAGTACTGTAGCGAAAGGTTTGGAGTAGTACTGTGGTAAAAAGTGTCAGACTAGATTCAGTGAGATATGGTTTCAGGTCCCCAACTCAGCCATGAAGTTTTAGTGAGTAATATTAGATGAATTGTTCTCTCAAGGAGCAAACCTGTCTCACAAACTCTCTAGTCCAGTGCTTCTCAACCTGGGGGTCGCGACCCCTGGAGGGGTCGATTGCCAATTTCTGAGGGGTTGCGGCGGTGCCTCCTTAGGCCCTGCCTCCTCTGCTCCCCAGAATCGCTGCCAGGGTAAAAGGCCAAGCCTCATGCCCTATCCACAGGGTGCCAAAAAGGCCTCGAGAGGCCTAGGCCTACGGAGAAGGCAGGATTGGAGCCCGTGGGCTGCCCCTTGAGGTAGGAAGCACCCTGGTGTTGGCCCCTTGGGTGAGCACTCTCAAGCTTTGCAACCCTGGCCCTATTCCCCCATGCACTTGCCAGCGCCAGGAGAGGGGCGCTGTAACTAACTGTCCTACCCTGCAGGACCAGTGTTAGCTCTGTAGAGG
>NW_026845477.1:161377887-161479000 GCF_025583915.1 Anolis sagrei ordinatus | reverse complement strand
ATAGCACTGCTCTAGTTATTGCTGAGACTAAAACAAGGTCCATACATGTTGGCTTTAGTTCTGTAGAAAAAGTGTGAGATAAAAACATGCTAAATGGGAAAGGATCAGACTACTAGAAAACGAAAAACATACCCATTTTGTCTTTGAAGTTGTTTTCTTTTCAAAATAATAAGCAGATCTGAAAGGGAAAATAAAATGGTGAGAGATAGCATAGATGTCTATCATTTGCTTTGTAGGCAGGTTGAAGGAGATTTTGAAAAACGCTGTTGACCACACTGAAAAAATAGAAGACACTGCTTTTATTGTAGACAAAATTTCCACCCAGCAAGGTTATAGTTTAGAGTCCCTTGTGCAGAAGTGGACACAAAAACTGGGGCCATATTTTCTCACTTCTGATTTAGCACCAGTTTACTATAATATATTCCAGAGTAAAAGCAAGGACAGATGGACACATCTATTCACTCTTGCTTTTACCAAAGGGGAAAGTTTAAGGGGAAAATATTCTCATTTTGTTGTCCTCTGCACTAACCCGCCAGCTCATTCTTATTGAATCCCAATTCCCATTATCATTAGCCAATATAGTAAATAACGGATGCTAGAAGTTGTAGTTCAAAAGCAACTGGAAATTGTGCATGTTCCTCTTTCCGGTTCTTGCAAATGTGATTTCTATCTTACAGAATCACATGTTTCTCTGATAAAATAACAGATTATTTTATCAGCTGAAGGCGAGGTGGGAATCTTGTGATCAAACTGGGAACAAACACCCAGGATGAAAGCTAAAGTTTTACTGGTTCATGCAGCAGAACACATCATAAAATGCTACATTCCCTGTCTTCAGAAAATCTCCAGTCTTCTGGGAGATTCTTCAGGCCTCCATAGCAATTTAATAGTCCAACCAGGAATGGATGGGCAGAGTCTTTGCTCTCCTCTGCTTTACTCTTCTGTCCGTTTGTGACTTAACTCAGGACTCTCCCCACCACAACTTAGATGACCCACATGATGCCCGGTGTTTGCCTCTTAAGGCACAGTGAATCAGACAGTTAAAAAATCTTTGTGGTGCATTGAAAAAATTCTTCCACCCAACAATAAATGACACACTTAGACCACAGTGTGCATCGCTGAACAAGGAAGTATTTGTCCAGGGCCTTCCCTGTTTGATTCCAGAGGATTGTAGTTTCACAAAATACTCCCAAACACGACAATAGATTCCACACAGTGGGACTTATACAATAAAATACTTTGCAATTAGAAAAAGGAAAACGTTTTCAATATATATAAAGTGGGAGTAAGTATTAAAAAATCATTTTCCATCTGATTGTAAGCGTTGTTTCATTTTGACACAAATAATATAGCTATTATTGCTTATATTTTTGAATTAAATATACATGTGGGCACTAAAATCTTTTCAATGATTAGGTCCTCTAAAGGTCTTAATCTGGCCCTGGCCAGAGCAACTTTGTTTTCTGATAGAGGTGACTTTTGCAACTACACCCCACAACCTCTGAGGATGCCTACCATAGATGCAGGTGAAACATCAAGAGAGATTGCTTTTGGAACATGGCCGTACAGCCTGAAAAAGTTACAGCAACCCAACGATACCCCATTTATCATTGCACACATGGACAAATTACTTCTGTTGATGAATATCTACCTACATCATATTTTGTTATGCAATAGCCAACAAGATCATGGGATATTTGAGTGGATATTGGTATGGTTGGGAAATATACTTTTAAAAAACTATTAGGAGGAAGATTAGCCTTTGCTTGTACAGTAGTAGAGTCTCGCTTATCCAGCCTTCACTCATTCAACATTTTGTATTATCCAACACAGTCTGCTTCCTGCCTGGACCCACAGCTGTTTCAATACATTGTGATACTTTGTTGCAAAACTCATAAATATAGTAATTACCACATAATGGTACCGTGTATTGAACTGTTTTTTTTCTGTTGATTTGTTGTAAAACATGAAATTTTGGTGCTTAATTTGTAAAATCGTAACGCAATTTGATGTTTAATCGGCTTTTCCTTAATCCTTCCTTATTATCCAACATTTTCGCTTATCCAATGTTCTGCCGGCCCATTTATGTTGGGTAAGCGAGACTCTACTGTAGCTTCTTTTCAAGCTTGAATGTTACAACCTTGAAAAGAAGAAATATAATATACAACAATAATAGAACACAGAAGCCAACAAAACTATTTGAACAATTATTTTAAGAAGTGTTTCACTGCTGTAGGTGGAAGAGTGACTCAGACAGAGCTGATGTACCTTAGTACTGTGAAGAGGGTGAGAAGATTTTCTGGGGAAAGGGCTGATGGAGAATCAGGAAACATGAGTATCCCACCATTTCTTGAACAACATCCTATAGGACTGTTATATCCTTCACTTAACAAAACCAATGTGTTCCTGGTTGTGGCATGACACCAGAGGTATAAATAAAATGGAAAGAATAAGGACAGATCCTATCCCACAAAAAGGAGCAATTTAAAAGGAGCAGTTTAACATGTTTTGGGAGATTTTTCATTTGAAACTAACATCATATGCATGTGAAATTAAATGAAATGACCAAGTCAGTTAAGCCTTGCATAAGTAAATGAAAACATTTTAAGTCCTCTGGTGAACAGAAGCAAATTTGAGAAATAGGAAGTTAATGTAATACCACTGATGCCTGCAGCAAAACCAAAAAAAGGTGCATGCCCTGGACGATAAACAATCATGTATATTTTAAGACTTGTATAGTTTCTATAATGGATAGGCTTACAAATGCCGCACAGGCAGAGGATAAGGTGATGAATTTAACTTCTTGCTCATGTTTTGATTACATTCAAGGGCGCGGTTAGTAAATGAGGTTTGCTTGCATATACTCTTAGTATGCTTTGAGTCTATTGCCAGAAGAGGGCAGCAAAGTCCACCAAAACAGAATTTTCAGTTTCGTTTACTGCTACCAAGTTGATCAGGGTGTGATCAGAAGGACTCAAGGAAAGATTTTTTTTTTTAAAAAATAAGCTTACATTAATATATTTACATAGTGACATATGGCACTTTTGTATATAGAAGAATGGAGCTGTTAACATAGAAATATACATCTGTGTCACACTTAACATCTTTCAGACAGCCTTTATTGGCATACAACAAAATCACAACACAGGTCTATACAACAAGAGGAAGTTACAGATAAAAAGAAAACATGTTTAAAAGTTACTAATATCATGGATAAAATTTGCAACAGTCTCACAAAAGAATGCACTCTTGCCATTGAGAACACTGGAAAATGGAATTCCTGTATTTCACTTAATAACAAAGCCTGGCAAGTGACATTGCTATAAGTACAATTATGTATACTAATCCATATCTAACTTGCCCAGTGCTGAAATAAAATACTGCAACAGGGTATAGCTATGGAGGTGGGTTAAGCACCAACACCTCAAATTTCTGCTCTTCAGACCCCAAATTTCAAAGTATTACAGCAATTTAACTTCAGTTGAGCATTTACGAATAAAGTATAAACATCAAAAGGGGAAGGCTATGGCATATTAAGTTTCAAGTTAGTCCTCAAGGTCTAAATGTAATAGTGTACACCCATCTACTTTCAAAATTTAGTTTTCACATATTCCTCAATTTGGCTGCAAAATTGTTATTCTAAGGATGTCCTTGGTATACACTGGAAAAAAAATGTAACAGTATAATGCTCTGCCTCCCATTTCTCAAACTCTCAACTCTCTCAAACATAAACTGGTGACATACTCTTGCAAGAATCTCAGCAAGTTGCATTGTAAATTATATTGATTTTTGTTGAACACTGGTGAAATATTATTTTATTTTTAATTTCTTATGTTTAATTGTGTTTTATCTGAATTGTTGTATTTTACAAGGCTGTTATGTTAATGGTGTTTTTGTTTTAATGGATTATTTTTCTTTTATGTCTGTTGGACTTTCTATCCCATATGTAAGCCACACTGAATCCCTTCCAGGAAATGGTGGCGGGATACAAGAATAAAGTTGTTGCTGCTGCTGCTGCTGCTGCTACTATATCTTGTCATTGTATACATTTATTTATTTCCAACATTTCTACGCCATCTTTCTCAACCCCCGAAGGGGGACTCAGGGCGGCTTACAATGGCAGTAATTCGAAGCCGACAACATACAACACATTATGTACAACATTATACAAAAAATAAAACATTAGATTAAAATATATTTAAAACATTATTATTATCATGTAGCTGAATTTATTTGAGTTAATTAATTGAGACATTTTACACATACCAGGTACAGCACATTCTAATTTATCTCTTGTTACAATTTTTGTTTATGTGTTGCCTTCTTCAGTTATGAATAACTGGAAAAATTGACTTTTCACAAACCTTGAGACTTTGGGTGCATCCACGCTGTAAAATTAATGCCGTTTGCCAGCATTTCATGGCTCAGTGCTATGGAATCCTGGGATTTGTGGTTTGATGTGGCACAAAAATACTCTTTGGCTGAGAAGGCGAAAGGCCTTGTGAGACACCAACTCCTGTGATTCCATAGCATTGAGCCATGGCAAAAAAGTAATGCCAAATTGCATTAATTCTACAATGCAGATGCACCATATCTGTTCTTTTCAGCCTGCCCATAGTAAATTCCACGGCTCCATGAACCTCTAATCCAGAAATTATGGGATTGATTCTTCACAACTATAGCTGTGTGCATGTCTATATCTATACCCCTGATCTTGATTAGATCACATACACACAGACTGACACTGAGATTGAAAACAGTTCACTAAGCTCTCCTCTCGGATCTGATGCCTCAAGCAATTTTTTTTGGTGGCTTCTCAGGTAGACTGCTTCAGTAGTCTGTTTCTAGCTGTGAAGAAGTATCTTACCTTGGGTTGCATGTTGAATCAGCACAAAGTTTTCAGTGGGTTCAGAAAATGGCAAATTCTTAAGGTGATGCTTTGAAGAAAGGAAGGAATTTGCTTGATAGCTGTGAGTCACAGTCTGATTTCCTGCAAAATATGTGAGGTAATTAGATAACTGGCAGCTGACAAAGAACTGGAAATCAGTAACATTTACTAATATTTACTAAATGAGGGGGAAGGGGGGGGAGAGAAATATCCTGTCTTACACATCACCTGATTTTTACAAATGCAAAAGAATTCTTTGCACATTGGAAAGTACGTACAAAAGCTGCTCCTGCTCCTGCTCCTGCTGCCGCCTCATTTATCTCTTTGTACCACTGAAGTAAGTGATACAACATGTTTCACTTTCCAGCAAGGCAGAGCGGAAGTGGGTTGAGACAGAAAGGAGGGGAGCTTTGAGGGAGGAAACTTGGATTGGCTGGGTCCCTTCCACTATTTTGTTTCATTTTGATATTAAAGGAGGCAATGATTTGAACTGCAAGATCAAACAGCCTCAACATTAGAGATAATTTTCACAGCTGTAAGATAAAGTATATCCATATGTAAGAAAAAAGATACATGGTTCTGAGAAAAAAAATACAAGGGAGAGAGAGGGGACATTTGTTCTTATTGAGTAACTTATTTTTGTAGCCATCTTCATAACACCCACATTTTGTACTTTATTTCCCCCTGACTCCAGATCATTTTGGCCTTGAGCAAAAGTAGGAATGTCTGGCCACAAAATCATTTGGTCTGCTCCAGGCAGCATCCAAAGAGTACTAGCTTTTGCTGCATGGGCATCTCTTGTGAGCTGGATGGGTACAAGTTGTACAGTTGTACCACGGCTCCACTCTGGACAGCAGCAAAGGCAGAGAAAGCCACTGGCTCCGCTTGGACTCTAGGCTTCCACATTAGGCGCCACCCAAGGAAAGAGGCATCCCACAAAGGGAGCATCTACACCAGGGGTCCTCAAACCAAGGCCTGAGGGCCGAATATGGCCCTCCAAGGTCATGTATCCGGCCCTCGTTCAGGGTCAATCTAAGTCTGAAACTACTTGAAAGCACACAACAACAACAACAATCCTGTCTCATCAGCCAAAAGCAGGCCCACACTTGCCATTGAAATACTAATAAGTTTTATATTTGTTAAGATGGTTATTATAGATTTTTAAAATAAAAAACCTTTCCAAGTTTTTTTTTATTACCATGCCTTGTTTAATTCCAATATAGCTCTCTAATCTTTGGTGAAGTCTGATTTTGTATCATAATAAGAGAAACACTGGTCAGAATCCCTTCTCTTATGAGGTAAAAATTAATGTGAGGACCAATTTTTCCAAAGTTCCCCCTCTTTCAGAATAAGTTTTCCACATTTGAATGCAATGGACCCTTGGAATCTGTTGTGGTTTGGTTCCAGGATCCCTCTGGATACCAAAGCTTGAGGATGCTCAGGCCCCATGATATACAGTGACACTGTATAATGGCCATGCCTTCACTTACATAGAGAGGGGGCATCACACTGTTTTAAAAGGAGAAAATTACTGATGAACCAGCCTGGACCCAGCATATTATTTGAGAACACAGAAATGCTGGACCACACCAACAACCACCATGTCAGACATGTGGATAATTTCAACAGAAAGGAAGAGACCATGAAAATGAACAAAATCTGGCTACCAGTATTAAAAAACTCTAAAATTACAACAGCAAAACAGCAGAGAGGAAACAACCAGGCACATCTTAACACCTCTCAACAAAAGATTTCCCAGGCTCAGGCAGGCCTTCAAATGCTAATGAAGGTGGTCAGTTGAAACATTCACACCTAGCTCTAGCAGAGAAGAGCTCTTTGCCCCACCCCAGCCATTCCACAGATATATAAACCCATTGTCCTATTTCCAACAGACCTCACTACCTCTTAGGATGCTTGCCATAGATGCAGGCGAAACGTCAGGAGAAATGCCTCTAGAACATGACCCTATAGCCCAAAAAACCCACAAGAACCTAGAGAAAATTACTGCTCACATGGGATGCTGTATGTTTTCCAGGCCGTATGACTACGTTCTAGCAGCATTTTCGCCTGACATTTTGCCAGCATCTGTGTGGAAGTAGCCCGGCTTTTGTTCCCTTTGAATCAGCTTTTCACAAAATGGGGGTCAGGACCCCTGGGGGGGGGTCACAAGGGGGTGTCAGAGGGGTCACCCAAAACCATTACAAAACACTATTCTCTGTTGGTAATGGGGACTCTGTGTGGGAAGTTTGGCCCAATTCAATCATTGGTGGGTTCAGAATGCTCTTTGGTTGTAGGTGATCTATAAACCCCAGTAATTACAACTCCCAAATGTCCATGTCTATTTTCCCCAAACTCCACCAGTGTTCACATTTGGGCATATTGAGTATTCATGCCAAGTTTGGTCCAGATCCATTATTGTTTGAGTCCACAGTCCTCTCTAGATGTAGGTGAACTACAACTCCAAAACTCAAGGTCAATGCCCACCAAACACTTCCAGCATTTTCTGTTGGTCATGGGAGTTCTGTGTGCCAAGTTTGGTTCAATTCCATCGTTGGTGGAGTTCAGAATGCTCTTTGATTGTAGGTGAACTATAAATGCCAGCAACTACAACTCTCAAATGACAAAATCAATCCCTCCCTCCCAACCCAACCAATATTCAATTTTTTGTCAAATTTAGTCCAGTGAATGGGACTACATCCTGCATATCAGATATTTATAGTACGATTCATAACTGTAGCAAAATTACAATTATGAAGTAGCAATGAAAATAATTTATGGTTGGGGGTCAACACAATATGAGTAACTGTATCAAGGGGTTGTGGTATTAGTAAAGTTGAGAAACACTGCTTTGAATTGTTTGCTGCGTTCTCTGGGTGGTGCTTAAGCAATCAAGGGCCAGTGAGCACCACCCAGACAAAGTGAACACCACCCAGAGAATTCAAAGGCAGCAAAGATTTCCAAGGGAACAAGGGTGAGGCTACTTCCACACAGATGCCTTTCTCATATGCTAATAGGTGAATCCCACTGAACACATTTAAAAATCTTGTTTGCTAATTGCATCCTTTACTCATGGTTAACAGGGGCTGGTTCTTTCTCCCACCCTGGAAATTCCACAGGTGTTTATGCCCCACTTGCTTTTATCACCATCAGATACTCTGAAAATGGCAGTCACAAATGCAGGCGAAATGTCCGGAGAAAATGCTGCTAGAATATGGCCATACAGCCCGGAAACCACACAATACTCCAGTGATTCCAGCTGTGAAAGCCTCCCACAATACACTGCACACTTGACTCCGCATCTGTATGCTTGTCCACTATGTCCTGCCTCATGTACAGAGAAAGAATTGTTGGAGGCTAAAGACAATGTGATTGCTGTTGCCTGTTTTTGGTCAAAAGATATTTAGCTGCTTGGGCTCCCTCTATTTTTACTAGTTTTATAGTAATTTATGCAATGCTTTTGATTTGAAATACATACACTTGACTCCAAGGCTATTTTTATTCTTTTAGTAGGAGGAATTCTTGTTCTGAAGAAATATACAAGCACTGTACAGTAGAGCTATAAAATATAATTTCATTTAGGTTAAGATTAAGGCTACTGGGATTTCCAAGCTTTAATTCCTGCAATGCCCATATCTGGGTATCTTACCTCACCTGCTTCCGCTTTTAAAAAAATTAGAAAAAAAATCTGCTTTCCTGTAAAGTAACGTCCAAAATCAACAAAACAAAAGACAAAGTGAAAACCATGCCCACATCATTGTCAAAAATACATCAATTTTCCTGCTTGAAAAAACAAAGGTGTGTACAGGCAAAAGTACACAAGTCTTAAAACAACAAAAAGGGCAAGTGACAAAGAACTTGATCAGTCTTTCAGTACTGCTAGTCTGATAGAGTTCAAGGGATCTCAAGAATGTAAAATATTATAGGATCCTATACTTCATTTATTGTTCATTTTATCTATTTTGGCTCACCAAATCCAAACTTACATTGTTTTAAAAAGCACTGCACATGAATGGCCACATTTGTTCTGTGAACCCAATGTGCAGGCAGAAAGAAATATAGTTTCCACAGACACATGAGAAGGAAGCAGTTGCTATGCTCCTAGTGTTTAAAGGGTGATTTCAGAGGCACCAGCCTTGTTTCTCATTGCCTGCAAAGGATCTCTCACTGACCACCCTTTATAACAGGGGTCTTCAAACTATGGCCCGGGGGCCGGATGCGGCACTCCAAGGTAATTTACCCGGCCCTCGCTCAGGGCCAACCTAAGTCTGAAACGACTTGAAAGCACACAAACAACAACAATCCTATCTCATCAGCCAAAAGCAGGCCCACACTTCCCATTGAAATACTAATAAGTTTATATTTGTTAAAATTGTTCTTCATTTTAATTATTGTATTGTTTTAAGTGTTTTTTTTGCACTACAAATAAGATATGTGCAGTGTGCATAGGAATTCATTCATGTTTTTTTTTTCAAATTATAATCCGGCCCTCCAACAGTTTGAGGGACTGTGACCTGGCCCTCTGTTTAAAAAGTTTGAGGACCCCCGCTTTATAAGATAAGAATTTCGGAAGATATGTAAAAAGACATTAGAATAATTTAATTGACATGAAAACGAATCCCAAAGTGACCATAATTATGTATCTGTTTCCTCTTGGAGTCTAGACACATGAAAAAACAGAACAGGTGGGCCTGTTGTTCTACAGATAATTGTCTCTTTATGGAAGAAGGGAAATTTGTATAATCATTAAAGCTTGAATCAGATTGGGTATCCCAGCTAGAGTGGGCCCACTGAATTAGTTGTTGAATGCTGAGTCGACACAAATATAAATACTATTGAGCCTATGGGCCTATTCTGCTTTGAACCATCAAGAGAATGCACAGATTATTTCAATTAATCCTGTCAAGTTACTATAACAGTACTTTACCTGCCTGTAGAGCAGTGGTTCTCAACCTGTGGTTCCCCAGATATTTTGGCCGTCAACTCCCAGAAATCCTAACATCTGGTAAACTGGCTGGGATTTCTGGGAGTTGGAGGCCAAAACACCTGGGGATCCTCAGGTTGAGAACCACTGCTGTAGAGGGATAGGGATGTGCTCTCTCTAGTCCAAGTTCACCACAGCTCTTCCTCTTCTCTCCAGCTCTTTGACGATTAGACCATCCAGGCCTCCTGTCAGCTTCTTTGCTCCTTCTTCCCATGTCCTCAGAAATGACCGTGGTTGCAACTGTGTTGCTTTGAGTCCTTCCTCTGAAAGAGAACCTCTGATGCTGAACACAAATTTGGGAGGCCTTGCTTATAGGCAAAAACCGGCCAGACCCAAAAAGAGGATCTGGAACACCTGGTGAGACAGCAAGCACCAAAAAAGATTTCCCCCTAATTTTCCAAATAAAGTCTCACCAAGTTGAAGGAAAGCCACCACTGAGGTTTTCTTTAATTCCAGCAGGAACAGATGATGACCACAGTTATCTGCCCAGAAGCCGACATAACCCACTGGCCCGAGAAATACAATATTTATAGAGCTGTCAACTTCAAATCTCCCACGCCTGCCCCCTGAGCCAGCTTCGTTGTGACTGGCTGTGACGTCAGCAAGCCGGTAGGAGTTAAAAAATAAATAGTTTTTGAAAACACCCAGGGGGTTAGAAAAATAAGTGTTTTTTTAAGTGTTTATGGGGCCAAGTGTTTGAATGATAGAGGTAGCAATCGAGTATAAGACTCAAGTGATATGAATGACAATGGACTGACCCAGACTTGGATTTTAAACCTGTGTCATTTTAAACAAATACTTTATTAATGTAATGTTTTAATTAATTGTTTTAAATGTATTTTTATGAACGTGGATGACACTGAATGAGTGCATGTTGTGAAGCTGCCCAGAGGCCTCCCCTTAGGGATGAGAAGGACAAGGTACAAATGTAAAAAAATTAAAAAATATAAATAAATAAATAAGTAGGAATATCTAGGTCTTTGAATGTGACTTTATGGTCAACTTCTGGCAGAAACAGACCACGAAGTTCTACTGGAGTGCATAAAAGGACTGTTGCAACTTGTGAATCTTCTCAGATGTCGAAGCCTCCCGTTGTTCAAGGCAAAATCCCATAATAGTCCAGTGGTCCTTTGATGTCTACTGGGTTTTGGTTCCATAATCCCACATGGATACCAAAATCTGTAAAATGACATCCTCTTATATAAAAATGCAAAGTCAAGGTCTTCCTTTTGGGATTTTTTAAAATAGTAGTTTTAAGCTATATATGTATCACAACAGAGTTTGGAAAGGTCTGCATTATGTTTCTTGAGTTAGTTCCCTTCCTTCTAGTTGCTGTAGCGCTATGGCTCTCCCTCCAGTCTGTTCTGTATCCACCTTTAGGCTAGAAGCAAATAGGCTGACCCATTACTCCTTAAACTATGGGTCCTGAATCCAAATGGGCTCCCCTTGGCTCAATGGCAACAGTAAACATTTTCTGAATGTCACCCAGTTTTAGACATTTTTACCAATCTGTTGTGCTGTGTGTACAGTGAACTTTGCAGAAGATGCTTCAGCTGTACTTCATAAAAAAGGGAAATCAGCCTGTTTACCAAGTCTTGCAAATGCCAATTTATTATCAGTCAGCGTTTGATTTCAATACCTATTTATGTAAACATTTCAAGGGCCAAAGGGGTCCCAAGTGGAATTATTTAAAAAGCCCTGAGATAAACAAAGTGTTCCTTTTTCTTTGATGTTGAGCACCAACCCCCCCCCCCCCTTCCCGGGCCAAAGTAATATATGTACAAGATAAGAACCGTGGCAGAGACCCCAGAGCCCTGCTGTCCTGCCAGCCAGGGGAATAGGGAAGACCTGCATCAGCGACCAACCTCAGTGATCCCTTGTATCACAATCCCTTTTCCCCACTTGATACAAAATAACCCCTTAATAACCCAGTGGTCCTATATTCATTGCTGAACCTGGAACCCCAGGTTTTGGCGGTGGCCAGGGGAGCTTTTGCACAGTGAAAGCTTGTGCGCCAGCTGTGCCCGTACCTTGGAAAGTCTGATCTGGCCACAGTGGTCCAGGCTCTGGTCACATCCCAAATAGACTACTGCAACACACTCTACATGGGGTTTCCTTTGAAGACTGTTCGGAAACTTCAACTAGTCCAACGGGCAGCAGCCAGATTGCTCACCGGAGCGACATACAGGGAGCCTACCACCCCGCTGTTGTGCCAGCTCCACTGGCTGCCGGTCCATTTCCGAGCACAATTCAAAGTACTGGTTTTGACCTATAAAGCCCTATATGGTTCCAGCCCAGCTTACTTGTACAAACGTATCTCCCTCTATGTTCCATCCTGTAGTTTAGGATCATCCGGGGAGGCCCTGCTCTCGGGCCTGCCAACTTCACAAATGTGTTTGGCAGGGACGAGGGACAGGGCCTTCTCGGTGGTGACCCTCCATCTGTGGAACTCCCTTCCCAGCGAGATTAGATCGGCATCATCCCTCCTTTCTTTTAGGAAGTAATTAAAATCATGGTTTTGGGTCCAGGCCTTTGGACAACAGATATGAAAGCACTTTGGATGTGGAGCTGGACTGGATGTGACTAGTGGCTTGATTATAATTTTTTAGATTGTTACTGTTTTTCCTGTTTAAACTCTGTTATCTTTATTGTATCTGTTTTTACATTTCGGAATTGAATTGTTGTCAGTGTAAGCCGCTCTGAGTCCCCCCACAGGGGTTGAGAAGGGCGGGGTTGAAATGTTAAAAATGAATAAAATAAATAAATTACTAAACATATACTTTGGTGTGTTATCTTTATTTCTGATTCTTTGTGTCCTTTTCACCTCTTGCAGCTGGCCCCGGTAACCGCTTGGCCCCCACCGCTCCCACAGCCCTAAGAGCAGGGCTTCCTCTCTTTTCTCCCCAAAATATAAACCTCCTTCACCCCAACTAACCCTGAGTCAACCCTTGCCCCGTGGGTACCCCGGCTTCCATGATTTTGTGGCCCAGTATCCACAGACCCCTTTATGCGTGTAATGTATAACATTTTATGTTTTATATCTACATTTTTGGAGATATGAAGCCGCCGTTCAAGACTCTGGTAATCTATCACTGGCACCTCTTGACCCTGGAATTCTCTCCAGTGTTTTCCTGGTCATCACCTCAACAATGGACTCAAGCACCCATCATCTCTTGAACCAAGCCAGCTTTATTGGTTTCCATAAAACCGACTGTATAAAGCATAACAGTGATTGAGTCACCCTTCCTTTGTGCAGCCACATGGGACACAAAACGGACACTAATCACCTGGCACTCTTCCCTGATACCGGGAGATCTTGCCCCTTCACCTTCCCATGGATGGATCATTGTATCCCATCATCTTAAACCAGATCTTGCTATGGAAAACATTGGACACTAGTGCAGAGTCACTAGACTCACATGCCAGGGGCTCATTAGGACAATTACCAAAGCAATAAAACTCAAATGACCCTCTTTGTTCGTTTCAAGATTGAAATACTGTTATTCACTCAGGAAATTATGTATTTTGTCTCACAGGTCATACTGCCCCGTCAGCCATTGGAGAGCTGAAATCTGCCTTGGAAGTGGGTAACACTTCCTGATTGGCTGGCAGGTGTTGCAGTCCCGCATCATAGAGGAAATGCTCCCAGCTGCTTGTGACATCAAGACCGTCTCCACCAATCAGCGCAAAGCCAGCTCAGATGGGCATGTGTGCGAAAAAAGGTTGTACTGTATAAAAATGTGTGTTTTATTCTTGCAAAAGAGGTCAGCTTCTTTGAGTGGCGTACTGCTGGCTGGCATGCCTCTGGCTGGATTGAATAAAATATCTCGGTGGCTTCTGCTTCAACTGGTGAGATTTTTGTTTTGGGGAAGATTGGGTTTTAGCTTTAACTCTCATGAGGCACGGACTCAGCAGCCTAGTGCCGTATCTAGCTATCATCTTGTTGGGTTTCAGTATCCATGTGCTGGGTTTCACTATCCGCGGTCTGGATCTCACTATCTGCGAACCGCTCTACATTGCTTGATTTCATCTTGTCCTCACTTCACCTTGCTCTAGGAACAGCCCCTTTATCGAAGATTTCTGTCTTGGTTTCCAAACAGGAAAATATGTTCTCCACTTATGCATCTGAATGATAAGCTGTGGGCAACGGTGAATGCATAAGTCTTCATAGCATTGCCAGGAGCTGTCTCTAGGTTTCTGGTTTTTGCCTAATCTTGAACTGTCAACCCTACAGCAGCTCCCAGTATTATAGCTCAAGGAATATCAATCCCGTGTGTTAGAAATGATTGCGCTTCTTGGTCTCCAGCCCCAGAGACCCGTGGAGTGCAGTGGGGACACATCTCTGCAGGGCATAATAAAAAGTCATGTCATTAGCAGTGAACACCCCAGAGACCCGTGGAGGGCAGTGGGGACACATCTCTGCAGGGCATAATAAAAAGTCATGTCATTAGCAGTGAACAGGTTGACCTCGTTTTTGGCCCGGAAACCCTGCGCATCTGGAGACAATTCTAAGGGAGTGGGATAGAGCTTATTAACCCCCCCCCCCAAATCCTTTTTCAACAGTCCTTACTGAAGCCCAAACACTTTCTGACACACAAACCCATTAAAACAGAAGCCCAGGGACCCACTGAGTGGACAAAAGGCACCTCCTGCTGTCTTTGTGTGCTCTTCCCAGTCTCATTAATTCCTTTTCCACCCTGTCCTTTTGCTTTCTCTCTCCCAGGCAGCCACTTGCAGTCAGTGTTTCCCATGCTGTCTCAAGTAATCTGTGACTAATGAACACCCAAGCCGAGAACTTCACTGGCAACCAGTTATCTCAGGAAGGATTGGAAAGAGGGAGATCTTGGCAATGCTGAATCTGCAGCAGCCCTGTGTCTGATAACCCTCCTTGAGCCTGCTGCTTTGTATTACTATTGGATCACAATGCCTGCTATCCTTGGCTGTACTGTGGCTTCTGAAATTAATCTTTGTTAACTGTATCATGATGTCATTGAACATGATTCTCTCGAATGGTCCTTTGACACACTTAGGGAATCCTGAAATCCAAAATACCCCAAAATCAGAAATTGTTCACAGGGTGTCTGGCACAGTAAAACTTTTGCTTTTTAATGGTTCAATGTACACAATTTTTTCATGTCCCCAATTATTAAAAATATTCTATGAAATTGCCATCAGACTAGATGGATAAGGCATCCAGTGTTCCCTCACTTATTGCTGGGGTTAGGTTCCAGGACCTCCCACAATAAGTAAAAAACCGCAATGTAGGGATGCTCTATTTATTTTAATATTTATACATTATTTTAGTATTTTAAGTCTTTATAAACTTAAAATAAAGTCAAGGAAAGGAAGGAAAGGCCCTTTAAGGCTGGAGAGAGGGAGGACTGAGGAGGGAAAACACCTTGGAGAGCGGCGGCAAAACCCCACAAAACAGCGAAAATACCATGATATATATTTTAAATTAATATTTTTTGAAATCTACAAAACAGCAAGTCCGCAATAAGCGAACCGCAAAGTAGCAAGGGAACACTGTATAATGAAACAAGAACATTTTGTTTAAGCTTAGATCTCATCTTAAGAGATCTCATTATACAGGGTATTTCAAAATATTGCATTTGGCCCGGCCATAGGTTTTTAAATCCTTGCGTGTTATTATTTATATGTGATTTATATTAATTGCATTGTTTTATTTGCTTATTGCTTTTTGTTTTATTGATGTGTTATCAGGCTTGGCCTCATGTAAGCCACTCTGAGTCCCCTTGGGAGATGGTGGCAGGGTATAAATAAAGTTTTGTTGTTATTGTTGTTGTTATTATTATTATAAAACATTTGAAAGCATTATATCTCTGCAACAATAAACTGCTTATGAACGAAACTCATAGTCTTTGAAATGGTGGGGAAGAGTTTCCGCGAGGTGCCTGTCCCATAGCACAAACAGCTCCTGGACTCACCTATTCACAAGACACTGACAATGCAACATAAGACGTTTGCATCCTGCAATTTAGCAAAACTGAATCTGTAATTGCAGTGCAGTGTGCATTTCAACAGCCTTTTGACACTGATCTGCCAATGCCAAAGAGGATTTGTTGTTGGTATTGACAATTTGAAGAAACAGGATATTGCCATTGCGAAATTGTATGCATGCTTTGAAATTGTCTGTGTGTGTACCGGTGGAGCAATGGGTTAGGCCGCTGAGCTGCTGAAATTGCTGAACAAAAAGTCGGCAGTTTGAATCCGGGAAGCAGGATGAGCTCCCACTGTTATCCCCAGCTTCTGCCAACCTAGCAGTTTGAAAACATGCAAAGGTGAGTAGTTCAATAGGTAGTGCTTCAGCGGGAAGGTAATGGCACTCCATGCAGTCATGCCGGCCACAAGACCCAGTTCTTGATTATTAAGAAATGCAGTTATTGTTTATTATTGTAAATTTGTGATTTTGAGATTGCCTCCCAAGCTCTGAATTCTTTACAGCCACATCACACAGCACCTCATGTTCTGCTCGCTATTAAGCTGATGATCAACTTTGGTATCCTGTTTGTTTTTGGATGCTCTGCTATATTTAGGGTAGTTTTCCCTTACAGGAAGGTCAAGGAAGATAAATTATTCTGAAATGTGGTGCTGGAAGAGAGTTCTATGAACACCGTGGACTGCCAAATAATTGGGTCGGAGAGCAAACAGAGCCTAAACTTTTACTACAAGTCAATGTCTAAACTGAGATTTTGGACATGTAATGAGAAAATATGACTCATTAGAAAAAAACACTAGTGCTTAGTAAAGTGAGAGGCAGCTGGAAAGAGGAAGATTGCATTATGTGTGGATTGGACTCAATCCAGGAAGCCACAGACCTAAGAAGAGCTTCAGACAAGTTTTCTTATTCATAGGGTCACCATAATTGCAGCCCATTGTATGGCAAACAACAACAAACCTAGATAAATCTGGAAAACAGGACTCACCTCCATCCTCTTTCTCTGACATTTTTAGCAGTTGAAGAAAAGTCATACAGAGAAGGGGAACACACAGTGCCAGCACTGAGTGGCTTTAATTTACATCTTTAATTGTGCATTCACTTGTACACCACATTAGACCGTTCACATGATCAAAGACTGTATATAACGCCATTCCCTGTGACTCCCTTGACATATAGTAGCTGGACCCAAGGAGTCCCATTTCACATTTTTTCCTGGCTAAAGAAATAATCATATCAGTTACACAGTGCTCCACAAATGTACCATCTTTAAAAAAAAATAAGAAGGAAAAGAAAGAGAAAAAGAGAGAAAGAGTGCGTGTTAGTTTAGTGCCGCTCCTGAGCGCTACAACCAGACGTGGAGACCGTGCCCTGGAATGTTAGTGGGCCAGGGCTCTACCCAAAACCCACATTTGGTGGATTCCCCCCAACCCAAAAGGATGTGGGAGATGCGGTTCTACAAGATGGAGTGCTTCTCAAAGGGAATCGTCAACTCCTTTGCAGCTGTCTCATCCAAAAACCAATACAGCTTCCCAGTATGAGGCTGGACAAGGGCAGCTGGCAGCGGGTTTTCCTCATCGCCTTCCAAAATACGCTGTTCAGAGAAAAAGAAGGTTAGAACCTGATATCTCTAGAGTTTGTACAGGATATTCAGAAAGTCCAGGTGTTTCTGTTACCCTCTCATCACAAACACACGTTTCCAAAACTTGCAATTATTTTGTTCTGAGGGTTGGTTGCCATTGTCTTCCTCTGAGACTGAGAGAGTGTAACTTGCCACAGTGGGTTTCCATAACTAAGCAGGGATTCAAACCCTTGTATCCCAAAATTCAAATCGCTAGACCACATTGACTTTTTTCAGCAGTGCCTTGACATCAACTGAACTCAAAAAAGCACTTTGATTCCAGATGATTGATAAACACTTGGAAATACAGTGGCTTGAAAGCAAACAATGTGCTTTAAACCTCATGCCTAACAATCTGCCATTGTAAATGCATGAGTGACAGTCAATTTTTAAAAAAGATACATCAGTATGTATTTTCTTCAGCTGTAAGAAATTTTGCAAATATAGAGAACAGCTGATGAAAACTCAAAAGAGCATGGGGAGGATAGTTAGAAGGGGACTCTAATCAACCCATTTCATGAACCAGGGAGGGAGCCTACTAAGGCCGCATCACTAGTTCCCCTCCACTGCTTGGGAGGTAGAATGCCAATGGATGAATCCCCAAAGGCCTTCCTGCAGGTGTATATACAAGGTTTTCCATTTATACATTTTAAAGTATGTATTGATGGATTTTAATATGTATTTGTTTTGGATGCTCTTTCAACAGATGTTTTATGTTATGTTATTTGTTTTTGTTTCTTATCTTGATACACAGGAAAAGGCAAGAACAAATTATTTATTTAATTATTTATTTACTGTATTTATATATCGCTTTTCTCACCCCTGGGAGCAACTCAAAGCGGTTTACAACAAATAATGGCAAAATACAATGCCTCACATATGTAAAAACAAAATCATAAATCTAAACAAAACATATAACTATCCATAAATTCAATAAGACAATTAAACCTAAGATAAAACAACATTTAGACATGAAAACATAAAAATTAAAACCACTTAATAACAACATTTAAATCACATGATTGAAGTGTCTGGTTTTACCATTTAAGTGGGCCACTTCTGCAGCAGTCCCTTTCAGAAAAAGCCATCTAAAAGGAAGCAATTTACCTTTATCACAGCAGCCTTGCTATCTCCAGTGGCAACGAACACCACGCTCCTCGCAGCATTCAGCACCGGGAGGGTCAGGGTGATCCGCTCCGGAGGTGGCTTTGGAGAATCGCTAATGGCAGCCACTATCTTCTCCCGCTCCTGCTCCGGGAAGGATATCAAACACAAGTAAGGAGAGAGGAATAACAGGTATTACGGTATCACCACATTGCCAAAGTGACAAGATATTATTTCAGCCAAGCCACTTGCTGCATCTCAGAGGCCCACGATTTTTACTTGGCAACCGGTAAACTGGGCTGCAACGGAGAAGCGTATAAGGACCAAAAAGAAATAGGGAGAATGTCAGCTCATGAACCAGAGAGGGAAACTTTGCTGTTCTTGTTGCATATAAACAAGAGAAGGCTCCCCACAGCTCTTCTGCTGGGCTCACCTGCAAGAGGGGATGATCTGGGAAGAGTGAACAGGTATGTCCATCCGGCCCCACTCCCAAGATCAAGAGGTCAAACACAGGCATATCGTCACCCTGGAAGGCCTGCAGGACAGAGACACAACCAAGAATGAAAAACAATTATGCTTATCTGTCTGATTTTATGCACACAAATATTTTCAATACACATTTATTGGGTGGGGGAGATGAACTGCACTTCAAAAATAAATTCACATCTGCAAAATTACAAATCTGTGGGGTACACATTCCCAGACTTGGTGGAAATACACAAGGTTACAGATAATGATGGACCCAATTGAAATGAAGGACTTCCAGCCCATAAATGCCATAGAGTCATCCTGGAAGAGCAAGAAAATGCCTAGATAGGATATATTTTGTTGGAAATGGATCAATGAAACTGTGTGTCCGAGACCCACACATATGGAGATGACACTATATAAGAATAGGATAGGTGTGCCTTTTAAAAAATCAGGCCAGAGTGATAAAAAGCCAGAAAAAAGATTAAGAATTCTTTGCCTGGCATAGGAGAATCAATAAATCAGGATCCAGGCAATTAATTCCTTGGGATTCATTTGCTCAAATGAGGATATGGTTCAATAGAGCTCCTGATATCAGTCAAGAGATCAAGGGAGATGTAACTCAGCAATATCTGAACATCACTTTCCTTCATCCCTGTCTTACAGCAAATATGAGCAAAATATCAGCTTCATAGCACCTCCAGTGTTTCTCACTATAGCTTATGGCTGGCTAGAGCTGACGAGTTGCCATCCAACAACACTCTTCTATTTGAGGGATGACTGCACCTCTCCCACATTTTCGAAAAATGGCAACTTGTCACCTGTCGTGTTAGATGGGACAAGGGAGGGGGGAAGATATCTTTGGCCAGTGGAGATACACATTCCTGCAGTGCTCCAGAAGGCCTCTCCAGGAAGATTCAAGCAAGCGGCAGAAGAGCAGAACTCTTATATCCTAGCATTCCTTGTCTTTTCTTGCCTTGTGTGGCAATACAGGACGGTATTATGAGGTCATCACCTGAATCTTGCCCAGTAAACTCAACTTCATTTCAAAGGCAAAGAAAGCCACTCTGAAGGCAAATACGACAAACCCAGCTCCTTGAGACAGCGTCTTTCCATCCACAATTGCAAGGTGAACGATCATTGAAATGTTGGGCATCTTGCTATTGAGAGATGTATTTCTATGTTATTTCTTTTCAGAGGAATGTATTATTGTCTTAAAAGTCCTCCCTGCTCAGGTAATGAGCATTTTAAAACTATGAGGGAAAGAATTGGGAAAACCAGGAATATCCACAGGCTTTTGGAAGCATGACCCTTTTTGGAGATTAGTTAACATTCACACTATTTGGAACAATCATAACCTTTGAAAAGGCATGACCTTATTAGAGATCACAATCTTTTTGTAAAGGTTCCTGAGAAGAGTTAAAAACTCACTTGAGTCAACCTTCTCCTTAGTGGTAAATAACCACTAGTATTCATGCAAGGCAATTTAGACTTCTCAGTTGTTAGACTGATAATACCTGGCTATCTCTCTGAACTCTTAGGAACAAAGATATGCCAATGCATAAAATATATAGCAGATCTTCAGAAGCGTTATTTCAGTTGCCCAAAAATATATCTACTATGTATTTAACGTACAGGTACATTGCTTATTGGTTTCATGTTAACTGAATAATATATCAAATATACTATACTATACATCTACTGGCTGTACTATACTGTACTATGTATCTTCTGCAAACAGACACACATATATTAATTGAACATCTCACTGCAGCACACTGACTATACTCCTGCTCTGACACCAACCGACTCTACTGATATCTAACTTTCAACTGACTTAAGGCTCAACTGACTTCTAACTGACTTAACTGACTCCAACAGATTTCTGATTCAAACGCATTTTAAAATTTAGTCTCACTCTGAACATTCTAAGATCAGGGTCACATGGTTTGTAGTCCCTCCCACAACCTCTAACAAAACATAGAGTTAAGGGGAAAACTGCATACCAATATATACACACATAATATAATAAGGCTTGTAGAATGTTGCTATTTCCAATATAACGTAGGACTGGGAAAATACATGGGCCTATTTCATTGGATTGAAACATCCTGAATTGTATCCAACTCAGGTACAACGGATGGGAACTGCAGTTCAGCCACATCTGGACAGCCATAGGTTCTTGGCCCTGGAATTATAGATTTGGGGTATCAAACACCTAAGAAAATACTCCGAATTTTATATCGTATCTATTACCCATTTTGAGATATAGTTCACACTCCTATTGGACTATCCAATGTCCAGTACTTTGGAAATACTGTGAGGTACTGCAGGAGATAATTATTAGAGACCAATTCTATCACAAAGGGACACCGGTACACTTCCAATCATACCTCTTTCAGCTTTGCAGCATAATCTGCAGCTGCTTCTTCTACCGATAGTGAAGGGTTGATAACAACAATTTGGTCCTCAGGTACAGCAAGTTTGGGAAGGAGATATGTCTGAAACAAATAACAAGAAGTCACATTAGAGTAAGAAACCATAAACAGGCTTATCCTATAGACGCTTAGTCTGGGTCAACTTATCCATGGGTCAATATGAGTACTGAATTATTGAACTTGCCTCGCTTCGACTTCCATCCCCTTACTGACATTTAAATTATAAGTTCCTTGGGAATTAATACTTTTGATGCTTCACAAAAGGCCACCTGTTTTGTCAGCAGTAAAATATATTTGATAAATTTATCTAAATTTAGATAATGTATCTAAAACATGCAAATGTGAGTAGATCAATAGGTAACGGGGCACCATGCAGTTATGCCGGCCGCGTGTCCTTGGAGGCATCTATGGACAACGCTGATTCTTCAGCTTAGAAATGGAGGCGAGCACTAACCCCCACAGTTGGACACAACTAGACCTAATGTCAAGGGGAAACCTCTACTTTTTATCAAAATTTACCATATGTCACAACATCTCTGGGCAGAGATCAAATAAAAGAGCACAAAGAACTATTTTATGTTTTTTTAAAAAACGAAATAGGTGAGGCTTCTCATGTCTCAACATGTTGGTTGATTCAAAGGCTACTTGAATATATTGTTTACCTTTAAATACTTTGAGGGCAAATCATCAGTTGGAGGCAATGTTCCAAATTCTATGGAAGGAACAAAAAGCTCAAAGAGACTGTTATGGTTTCAGACCCTCTGATATTTCATAGATGGGTTCATACATGGCCAAGCAACATCAGAGTGTGGTCAAGATGGCAAAAGGTATGAATGAGGAAAAACAAACAAACTAGGTAGGTGAGGATGCACCAGTTTGTTTTTGTTTGAACCTACTGGGAAGAACAGGATTCTGCCTCTCTTCTTCCCTTTAACTGATTCAAATGAGTACAAATCATTCAGTTTGCAGCAACTAAAGTGAGCTGGGGACAAATGGAAGAACAAGATAAAAATCGAGACATTTTAAAATCAGATGAAAAATTGGGAGGACAGAGGACTAATTGGGTCTGCCTCTGTCAAGGTGGGACATTTGTGGGGATCACGGGATTTCTCTCCCTGGCTACTGAACTTTAGGCTCAGCAAGCATATTCAAGACCAATTCCCCATTGAATAGAGGGTGTATTTAACCTTATATATTACAAAGTTTTGACTAGACAGCAACACTGGACTAATCACCCAATTCTGAGCGAGGAAATGTCGGCTTAGGATTTACTGGTCTAGAGGGAGTTGGGCCAATTGTGAAAGGCATTTCCTAGGTCATTATGGAAAAATATCATCTCAGTAAACTCATGACAGGACAACCGTATTTTAAGTGTCACAGGATCCTAAGTTTTCACTACTAGGAAACCCCAAGGATTCTAGTGGACATGAGGAAAGACTATGTGACTGAAGTCAGCCCTACAATCCCAAAATCATTAAGCAGCAACTAGGAATATACAGAAGGGATATAGAAAATGCAGAGGATAGACCACTCATTTGTAGCCCATGCTTTTTCTATTCTGCTTTCATTTATAATCACTAGCTGACACACATTTTGGTGCCTCAAATGTTAGCTCTGTTCCTGGGTATATTTGACCTGCTGATTCCAAAAATGGCAACAGCTTCCCCCCTGTCTGCTCTAGTTTTCGAGATACAGAATATCTACTATTTGCCATCTGCTTGCCCATAGAAAACCATAATAACCATATATTAGAAACTAGAGCTGATGCAGTCTATACAATGCAATTTTCTGAATCAGTGCCCCAGATAATGCAGAAACAGGCCTACAAATCAAGACACAAGGAATTGTTTTCTTGGGGTACAATCAGTGGTTCTCAACCTGTGGGCCCCCATTTGGTTTGGCTTTCAACTCCCAGAAATCCTAACAGCTGGTAAACTGGCTGGGATTTCTGGGCATTGTAGGCCAAAACACCTGGGGACCCACAGGTTAAGAACCACTGGGCTATATAATCATAACTTTTTGAGAATGACCTTCCACCGTTTATTTGGGAGGAGAACTTCTATTTGTTTCAAACCTGGTTTCAGGGGCTCTTGCAAAAAATGTTGAGATAGGCTTTGGGATAAGTCTTGGGACAGGTTCAAGGAACTTATAAGCAAGATTAGAACGCCTTATCTGATAAAGAGAGCATAAGCCGACCCACTTCCTTTCTATATATAACTTAACTATAAACAAAGAACATCAGAGTATCGAGATTACACAGCACAGCCTAAAAATAAGTATACACCCTGAGTGGGTCAGAAATCAGGGGTGGTGGGGAATCTGCAATTATACACTCTTCAAGAAAACAAACAAAAACAAAATAAAACGTGAAAGAACAATACAATATTTAAAATGAAGAACAATTTTAACCAACATAAACATAATAGTATTTCAATGGGAAATTTTGTCCTTTTAGCTGATGAGATAGTCAAGTTAATTAAGATTGTTGTTGTTGTGAGCCTTCAAGTTGTTCCAGGCTTAGGGCGACCCTAACGCTAAAGTATAGGGTGTGTGCAGGTAAACGACCTTGGAGGGCCACATCGGGCCCACGGATCTGAGTTTGAAGACCCCTGATCTAAACAGACAATATTAATTTCTATCTGAAAAAAAAAAATAGTTGCTTTTCTGAAGTACAATATAAACCAGGGGTCCTCAAACTAAGGCCCGGGGGCTGGATACGGACCTCCTAGGTCATTTACCCGGCCCTCGCTCAGGGTCAACCTAAGTCTGAAACAACTTGAAAGCAAACAACAACAATCCTATCTCTTCAGCCAAAAGCAGGTCCCCACTTCCCATTGAAATACTAATAAGTTGAAATTTGTTAAAATTGTTTTTCACATTAATTATTGTATTGTTTTAAGTGTTTTTTGCACTGCAAATAAGATACGTGCAGTGTGCATAGGAATTTGTACATGTTTTTTCCAAATTATAATCCGGCCCTCCAACAGTTTGAGAGACTGTGACCTGGCCCCCTGCTTAAAAAGTTTGTGGACCCCTGATATAAACAGTCAAAATCTCAAGAAAAAGAACGGAGTAAACATGTTTGCTGTCCAAAACAAAATCAAAGAATACCAGGGCATTAGGATTATAGTTTAAAATGAAGTGCTGTACATAAAGCGAAATGAGACCATACTGAATATAGGTTGATTATCCTTTAATGCTAAATGCAAAATCTCAAATAGTCCACAAGGGAGGCTGAGATTGTGACACTTGTGCTTGCTGATGGTTCAATGTAAACAAAGTCGGTTTGATTCAAAAATATTTAGAAATACTGATTATAAAATAACCTTCAAGTTATGTGTGTATACGATCTGAAACATAAATGAATAAATTTTAAAACATCAAGATTTTAAAACATCAAAGTACGGTATACTTTGAAGCAACTGGCCAAAAATAAATCTAATTAGGCTTTTAAAGAAGACTGTTTGTAAGATCATGTCGGGGGTGTTGAGTTTATATGTTTTATGGATTTAATCTCAATTGTTTTAAATACTAATAATAGAATCATTGAGTTGGAAGAGACCTTGCAGGCCACCCCCCCCCCCCCCCCCCCCGCCAAGAAGCAGGAAAACTGCATTCAAAGCACCCCCGACAGATGGCCATCCAGCCTCTGTTTAAAGGCCTCCAATGAAGAAGTCTCCACCACACTCCGGGGCAGAGAGTTCCACTGCTGAACGGCTCTCACAGTCAGGAAGTTCTTCCTAATGTTCAGGTGGAATCTCCTTTCCTGTAGTTTGAAGCCACTGTTCCACATCCTAGTATCCAGGACAGCAGAAAGCAAGCTTGTTCCCTCCTCCCTATGACTTTCCCTCACATATTTATACATGGCCGTCATGTCTCTGCTCAGCCTTCTCTTTCACAGGCTAAAAATGTCCAACTCTTTAAGCCGCTCCTCATAGGGCTTGTTCTCCAGACCCTTGATCATTTTAGTGGCCCTCTTCTGCCTGTCAACATCTCCCTTCAAGTGCAGTGCCCAGCACTGGACACAGTGTAATCCAGGTGTGGAACTAAACAGTTTAATACTGTTTTAACATTTGTATATTTGTATTTTTAAATTGCATGCTGCTGTTTTATGTTAAGCTGCTTTGAGTCTCCGGTGGGAGAGATAAAGAGGGGTATAAATGAATATTATATTAATTTGGTACTAGTTCTGTGATGTGCTTTACGTTGGACTATCTTTGTTCCAAGTTTGGAAACTCCAGCTGATCCAAAACACGACAGACAGATTGGTTACAGGAAGATTTGAGTTGGAAGTGAGCACATTACACCTATCCTAAAGTCACTTCCCTGGCTGTCAATTAGTTTCTGGACAAAATACAAGGTGTTGGTTTAGACCTTCAAAGCCCTATGGTTTGGCTCCAGGTTACCTAAAAGATTGCCTTCTCCTGTACAATGCACCCCAAATACTGAGGTCCTTTGGAGGGCATCTGCTCCCGTCTCCCAGAAACTGAATGACAACCACCACTGTGGAACAACCTGCCTGTAGAGCTCTGACTGCTTGATCAGCTGTCGAAATTTTAAAACCATGTAAAGATCTGTCTCTTCCCAGTCTTTAAGCCTATGCCATGTGTTTTGCTTTCTGTCCTGCGTATTTTACAGAAATGCTTTGATCTGTACCTTTTATGGAACTGAATTTTAATCTGTTTGTCAAATTGTTTTATCATTTGTGTGTTTTTAACTGTGCTGTGACCCACCTTGAGCTTTGAGAGAGGCGGGTGAGAAATCAAATTATTAGTAGTAGTATTAATGTCAAGGTTTTCCCCTTGACATTAAGTCCAGTCATGTCCGACTCTGAGGGGTGGTGCTCATCTCCATTTCTAAGCCAAAGAGCCGGTGTTGTCCGTAGACACCTCCAAGGTCATGTGGCCAGCATGACTGCATGGAGAACGCCCTATGAGGAGCGGCTTAAAGGAGCTGGGCATGTTTAGCCTGAAGAAGAGAAGGCTGAGAGGAGATATGATAGCCATGTATAAATATGTGAGAGGAAGCCACAGGGAGGAGGGAGCAAGCTTGTTTTCTGCTTCCCTGGAGACTAGGACGCAATGGCTTCAAACTACAAGAGAGGAAATTCCATCTGAACATGAGAGCCGTTCAGCAGTGGAACTCTCTGCCCCGGAGTGTGGTGGAGGCTCCTTCTTTGGAAGCTTTTAAACAGAGGCTGGATGGCCATCTGTCAGGGGTGATTTGAATGCAATATTCCTGCTTCTTGACAGAATGGGGTTGGACTGGATGGCCCATGAGGTCTCTTCCAACTCTTTGATTCTATGAGTGCTGTTACCTTCCCACTGGAGCAGTACCTATTGATCTACTCACATTTGCATGTTTTCAAACTGCTAGGTTGGCGGAAGCTGGGGCTGACAGAAGCTCACCCCACTCCCCGGATTCCAACCTGCGACCTTTCGGTCAGCAAGTATAGCAGCTCATTGGTTTAACATATGTTTAATAGGAACTCTCAAGCAATCTTTTCATTACAATACTGTAATTCAGTATTAACATCAAGCCAAGACGGCGTTTATGTTATGGGTGGAGTATGCAGTATGGCAGTAATTAGGCTTAGGCTGAATAGGAACTCTCAAGCAACCAGAAACCACATTAATCTGTGCCGGTTCACTGAGAGCCGACTGTATGCAAATGCAGGTGTTCCTAAACCCAAGGCAGTTCTGTTTCCCCAGCCTCTGGGTGAAGGGAGGCCCAGGGTGGCTCCCCGCTGCCCTCGAATGCTTTTCAAAGGCGGCCAGGCGGGCCCCGGTCCCGCCAACGCCCTTCTTCCCCCGCCCGCCGGCCCACCTTGTAGGCGCCGAAGGTGCTCTCGGGGTGGTCGAGGGGGACGCGGCGCTCGTCGACGAAGGCCAGGAGCCACCGGGAGGGGTCTGCGGCGGCGGGGGGCAGCTCCTGGGCCAGGAGGCGCACCAGGCTGCCCCCCGAGAGGCCCAGCGAGAAGCGCCCGGGCCCGGACTGCGCCTCCCGCTGCGCCACCAGCTGCGCCAGGGCCGAGCCCAGCTCCTGCGGCGAGGGAAACACCGACACCTGCGGGGAGGCCGAGGAGGAGGAGGCGGCCGCGGAAGAGGAGGCCGGCCCGCCACCGCGCCGAGGCACCGACGAGCCGGGCATGGCGAGCGAGAGAGCGGGCGGAGAGCGGGCGGGAAGGGGAACTGAAAGGCCGGGCCGCGGCGCCCGGGGGGACCCATGGCGGCGAAGGGAGCAAGGCCGGGCGGAAGTGACGGAGGAGGCGGGGCACCAACGCAGGGACCTTCGTTTCAGCTATGCACCAGGCCCCAGGAAGGCAGGCAGAGGCGCGGGCGGAAGTGACGCAGGAAGGCACAGCCCGAATCATTGTGTGCAGTACTAGACCCCAGGAAGGGAGGAGGGACGGGGAGGAATAAAGGGGATCTTGGGTTGCTCTGAGTTTATCGGCTATATGGCCATGTTCCAGTAGCATTCTCTCCTGACGTTTCGCCTGCATCTGTGGCAGGCAACTTCAGAAGATTTGATGGTAGTCAAGCGAGTGGAGAATCTATATAAATAAAAATGTAATGTTTGTTTGTTTGTTAGATTAACATAACACAAAAACCACTGGGCGATTTGTCGCCAAATTTGGCCACAAGACACCTACTAACCCGAGGAGTGACCATCACTCAAAAAATTGAGTTTGTCATTTGGGATTTGCAGTTGCTGGGATTTATAGTTCACCTACAATCAAAGAGCATTCTGAACTCCACCAATGATGGAATTGAACAAACGTGGCACACAGGACTCCCATGACTAACAAAGAATACTAGAAGGGTTTGGTGGGCATTGATGTTGAGTTTGGGAGTTGTAGTTCACCCACATTCAGTGAGCACCGTGGACTCAAACAATTATGGATCTGGACCAAACTTGGCATGAGTACTCAATATGCCCAAGTAGGAACACAGATGGAGCTTGGGGGAAATAGACTTTGACATTTGGTAGTTGTAGTTACTGGAATTTATAGTTCATCTACAATTAAAGCATTCTGAACCCCACAAACAATAGAATTGGGGCAAACTTCCCACACAGAACCCCTATGACCAAAATAAATACTTAAGGCCATCCCGTCCAACTCCCTTCAGGGAAAGAAAATGCAATCAAATAGTTTACCCACAAGCATAAATAAATTACATATATTTAAAACCAACACTTTCTCATTACTTTATTATCCAGATCACCAGACTGCCACAGCAAGGCGTGGCAGGGGATGGCTAGTATATCTATATATCTATAAATAAATATGTAATGTTTGTTTGTGGGATTAACATAACTCAAAAACCACTGGGCAAATTGACACCAAATTTGGACACAATACACCTATCAGGTCAACAAGTGACCATCACTCATAAAAACACTGAAAAATACAGCGGAAGAGACTTAAAAAGCCAAAAAACAAAAACTATTGTCACGAGATAAATGGAACTTCCCTCTTCTGGTGCATGGGATAGTTTCAACTGAGAGTCCTTTGTAAATCTCCCTTAAAACTCCAAGCGAGAACTCCATTAAGAAACAGTAGGTATATAATAAAGGAAACATATAATGGAAGTTCAATATCCATATTGCCACAGAGACATTGTGAGGTAGGTCCTCTCAAACTGGGGAAAGGAGGGAAGAAAGAAAACGGAAGGAGGGAGGGAGGGAAGAAAGAAGGAAGGGAGAAAGGAGGAAGAGAAAGGAAGGGGAAAGTTATGCTGGGAGGGAAAAAGAAATAAGCGGAGATGGAAATAGGGGGACAGCGGCCCCTCTGACAGCCAGGCAAGGCTGCGTAGATACAGTAGTTACTAATAAATTGCATTAGAAAATGTATACCCGAGTAATGCCAGGTAGATAAACTAAGCATTAATAAATTGCTGTCCTGAGTCTCACTCTCGGCCTCAGAGATACATGCAGACAATCCCCTTTAAAATGAAATCTGAAATTCCTGCCTGAGGTTTTGACTTTGAGTCACTCTCTCAGCCTCGGAGGCAGGACTGGCAGCCCTACAAATTATTTATTCTTTAAAAGGACACCTCTTTTAAAATATACATCTTCATTACATAAACTACTTTTATCTGAGGTGGCTGTCTCTTCTGTGCCCTTTAGGGCCAAGCACTTTTATCTATATACTGCCCTCCAACAGCCCTTTCTGCTGATATTGGTGTGTAGGCCTTCTGAGGCCTGTCTTAGAATGTATCAATGGCAGTGCTCTACTGGCCTCTTGTGATTGCTTCTGGGCACTGCAATGTGTGTCTCAATGGCCAGCAATTGTGAGGGTGGCCTCTTGTGGTTGCATCTGAGCACTACGTGTGCCATATAATTTTTAAGTTATGGGGACCCTAGCTCCAAAAGGTGTTTTTTTAAATTGAAACCCCACCAGTATTTTAAGTTGGCCCATGAAAGGTTTGTGTACCAAGTTTGGTCTTGATCCATCAAGTCATGTAGGATGTTTTATGAAACAAACATCTTTTTTTTGCTTATATATATAGATCTATGTTGTAATCTCTTATTAAGGGAGATAAAGTAATATTATTCCTCCCTGTAGTGTTGTATTTACCATGTAATGTTGTTTGTATCATGTAATGTGTAATAGAGATTAAGAGTTAAGAAATCAGACATCTTGAGAAGGACATCTATGAAAGAATGCGACAAGATCCTGAAGCGAAAACTGAACACTAAAGTGAAGATTGTCCATGACATTAAGATCTCCCTGGGATGGGGTGAGAAATTGATGTTGGTAACTAGGGTTGGCCGCATGAGGAAGAACTGGCATTTCCCCCTCTCTGCAGAATGACCATCGACTTAGCTATTCTGTCATATCAAAATTCAGTGCCTTCCTTTGATTTATACATAAGGTTGGCTGATTCACAAGCATATGTGATAAATTTCATGGGGAAATAATGAGAAAGGTATCTGGGAACTTCAGCTGCAAACTCATGGGAGCACACATCAAGCTTCCTTTAAAAACAATGACAAGAACAGAAGTAAGCTGTCCCCAGAGAAATGTTTACGCTTTTCATCTTAGCACTTAGCTATAAAATATGCAGTTGAAAATATAAAGAGTTGTCTGTACTCAGTTTCCATACTTAAAATGAAGCCATCCAAGTTGCATACTCATTTTGGACAGAAAGTCCCCCATCTTCGTCTCAGGAAGATAATTCTTTGTGACATCCTTGAATACCCCTAAGAGCACATATTTCTGTTCTCACGCCTGAGATCCGTTTTGCACTCTCTGTCCCTTTTTCAGCTAGAGCAAAACAACACGCACACATGCACTCTAACCTTAAGGTCTATGTGGCTGACCCATTCAGGGTGAACAGACACAAGAGCTGATTCCACATTTAGTTGTGACCCTTCTGCTCAGTTAGTTCCATCCATTGGTTTAAAAAGCATTTCACAGAAAAGAAGTAAGGTTGACTAAGATGGAAGATTGACCTCAACACTTAAAAGACATTGCAGCCAAATACACTGAAGAGTCTATGTGTATGTGAGAGAGAAAATACACATACATACGCAGGAAATATAAGATGTGCTTTCAAGGTGAATTTATTCTTTTAACAGTTCTCCAAAACAAAGTTATATTTTGAACATAGTGACCGCATCTGAAAATGTAACTTTGCTTCAAATAACCAAGTTAGTCAGTGCATGATTTCATTCAAATCAGGAATGAATTACATTAAAAAAATACTATTACCTTTTTTCTCCAAACAGTGGGGCTCAGTTAGGTACAGGTGCCTTTGTTTTAACCAACGGTTAATGATACTGCTAAGTTTATTACAAATATTAATCTGTTTTGTTTAGTTCTGATGAGAAGTTATAAAAGGCACATTCTGGGTCTAATAAAAAACAGGGTCAGACACCCCACTGGTTTCTCAACTGTTACCTAGAAATGACTTTTCTAGCAGTGTCCATTTAGTAATACAACACAGCGTTGTTCTGCAGAGGTGTTTGTAAAACGCCTTTATGCAAAGTTCTATTCCTGCCCCAAATGAGGAAAAGTTCATTAGTCACAACTACAGTGGTTCAGGGCACAGAAAGATATGAACTAGAACATTCTAACCATGTTAAATAATGAAATCAGTAAGTCTTCCTAGGATATCCTAGGAATATCTGCACTGGCAGTGATATAGTTCTGTGCTCAGTGATAATGGACATCAACATGATCACAAGGGTTACAGCATCTTTGAACATGTGGCCACACAGACAACTCAACACTCCCTTTTATCTTCTTCTTGTCAAAAATGGATAGTCACAATATTAGAAATTAAAAATACCTGCAATCTTGTCCTAACAGGAGGTGAATAGTGTGAATGGTATGAGGCACATTGTCTGGTCAGTTGACATGACTCCTACGCAGGTCAAATTAGGAAGCCTAAACATGGTTCATGAAGTTATCAAACCTTTTCCCAAGATTTTGGATCAGCTACAAACAATTATTTGAAATAACAAAAGAAACGGCATAAGAACTGCAATTTAAACCAATGTGAGTAGGCAGAGAAATTGAAGACAAATAATGAGCTGATGTTTTGTCGATGTTCACACTCCTTCGGCAATACCAAGGACATGTTAGGCTTTTTTCTGCACAAATTTGTTTCGGCTTTAACATCCATAAAACACCCACATTGTTATTTCATCAATATTAGTATGTTATTGATGTTTTTTAAGAGACCAAAGACTGCAGTTGGAAGATGCTGTATTTTGACAAGTCAGCTAGTCCATTAAAATCTCATATAAACCTAGGGCAGATCTCATAGTGGAGACAACCAAAGGACTAAAGAATCTCGAAATCCTAAAAAAATTAGGCTGCTGCCTCAAAGTACTGAAACTCAAGTCAACAGACACAGCAGTTTGCTGCCTGAATGGTGTTTTTGGAGGCTCAGCCACACCCATTAATACTGAGGGTTTTAAAATAATAAACCCTTCCTGTTTCATACTGAGTCCCCCAATGTAATGGTTATGAAGATGAAAAACACCATTCTAAGAACTGAAAAATAGAAAAGGGACCTTTGCTTAGGAAATAGCTATGGTGTCTTTTTAAAAAATGGGGAGTGGAGTGAGGGCTACTTCCACACCACCATAGGTTTTGCCTCAGTTGTGTAGGTTGGGAATAAAAACCTTGCTTCACTTATTAAGACAAGTCTGTTTGCCTACGCAAGCAGGGCCCTCTGGCATCAATTTCCTCTTCCGTAGCCTTTGACGATGAACTCACAGAGACACCTTCCCGGCTTGTATCCTTTCAAACAAACACTCGTCCACTTGCAAGTATTTGCCAAGCTTGACATCCAAGAAATATAACCTATCCGATGTCTGATGTGGGTTGTAGCCTTCTCTTTGCAAACGGGTCTTCTGAATTTTGAAAGTGCCTATTAAAAAAACAAATGAAAAAGGTCTATTAGAAGAAGAAAAAAGAAGGCAGAGAAAACATTTTTAAAAACAAATATTTCTAATGTTAAAACTGTGGAAGGGGAATTGTGAGTTACTTAAGAGGTGAACAGCTGCTCCCAGAGAAGAAGCAATTCTTCCTGTTTACCAGTAAAAGTAGTTGAGGGCCACAAACACAGGCCTGGGAGTATGATGTAACCCCAGGACTACATTTTGCTAATTTATGTTGCAGTGCAGATTTGAAGATTAATATGTTTCAGAACGTTTCCATTGTTATCCTACTTTAAAACGTAAACAGTCTTGAATCTGAATCCCTTAATGAATCTACTAGAAGGTTAGGCTTTTATAGATTGTTTAATCTTTACTCTGAAGTTGTATTTTTCTTTCCTAATATTATGTACAAACATGCTGCACCTTTGAAAAAAGCAAATAAAAAATTAAACAAGATAACCATATTGATCGGAGCTTATAAAACAGGGGTACTTCAAAAATAGACATGTGGCACTCGCATTTTAATCTGGAAAAGGGATGGTGGTGGGGGAGTCACTTTTTATCAAGCTGATTCATATTTAAGAAACATCATATGCTTTGAAACAGCAAGGATTAGAATGGTGCCAGGAGAAATGGAAGCACGTAATAAGGGCTGCATCGACTGCTGTTTTGAAGTATGCAAGTCTTTTACAGCAGGCTGGTGAGCCTACCACCTTTCAGATACTTTTGAGACTAAGGGTGCATCTACACTGCAGAATTAATGGAGTTTGCCTCGATTTTAAATGCCATGGCTCAATGCTATGGGATCACGGGGAGTGTTAAGTTGTAAGTATTAGCTGGGGACACATGGTTGATTTATGCTGGGTCCTTGGCCTTTACTGTCAAAGAGAGCAGGTGCCTTTCAATACTACAAATCCCATGACTCCATACCAAGAAAGGTGTGTGAGAGGAAAGGCATGTGGCTGGGTTGGGGGTGATGGGCTTTGATGGCTATGTTTCTGTCTGGCTGGAATGGGGCACTGGGTTTCAGCTGACCGTGCAATGGGGGCCAGAGGTGTTGGCATAATTGGGAATCCCATGGGGTGCGTCTGATCAGGCAACAGGGATGAGGAAATGTTCCCAGAAATAAAATGAGATAAAATCTGGGGCTGGAGTGTGTGTGTGTTGTGGCTTGTCTCAATTAAATATCTAGGTTTTGCTTAACAATAACAACAACAACAACCTGTAGACTTTGTTTCAACCAAAACCACAATACCATAGACTCCATTGTATCAGAAAGCTTTTGTAGAGTGTTAGTTAGAATTCTTGTACATATCCAACACTTCCTTCAAATTAGACCCAAATCATCCCTTTTGGTTTTGGTAAGGAGCACTATCTATTTTCTTCTGACCATCACGCTGAGACAAAGTTAGTGGGGCAAATAAGAGCAATTCACTGCCCAACCAAAAAAAAAATCTTGGTGTCTTGGTTTTTAGGCCTATTTCTGGGGTTATTCAGAAAATTGCAATGGGTATACTGCATCAACTCTAGTTTCTTAGATATGGTTATGGTTTTCTATGGGCGAGCAGATGGCAACTACTAGATGGCATATGTTCTGTATCTAAAAAACTAGAGCGGTTAGGGGAAAACTGATGTCATTTTTGGAATTATCAGGTCAAACATACCCAGAAACAGCTGTAATATTTGAGGCACCAAAATGTGTGTTGGCCAGTGTTAGGGTTATGAAGACTAGTGCCTATTAATTTGAGTTAATCAGCTCTATCTTCAAGATTTCAAACAAAATGATGCAGCTCTGGAACAGCTGGGTTCTTTTACAGCATAAATCAACCATGTGTCCCCAGCTAATACTTACAACTTAACAGGAAAAGATCAAGCGGCTCCTCTTTCATTTAGTTTAATTAAAGGTACTGATTGATATATTGAATTTTATGACATGCAATCTGCATCACAGACTGATTTGATCAGGCCATTTTTAGCTTTTAGATCTGGCTGAAACTCTCACTTTACTTTAAGAGTTTCTCACTTTCCAAAGCAAAAGCAGGAGATTTTCAAGCCTAAGCCAATCATGGAAAAGCTCTTAATCCCAACATGAGCGAGTATAAACAAGAATGTCAGCATGCTGAAGCAAACAGGCAGTTTCTTTGTGGGCATAAACAATGGGTTCTTTAACAACAAACTTGACCAACAGCCCACTTGAAAATCAGTTGAAAAAACCCCAGAAGAGATCTTGTTTTCCTCCGGCAAGATTTTAAAAAGCGAATAATTTAGTAATTTTGTTCAACAGCTTTACAAAAAGCAAGTCTAAATGCCGAGTGGAAAAATGCATGAGTACTATCCATGCACTTGGAATGATTTCTATTCATTAATGAATATTTCAAGTCTATACAGTTACTCTTCTTGAAGCCTGGCCACTAAATGCCGCAAGAGTCGCCACCAAAGAAACAAAACAAAGCCAACCATTTCATGGTTGGCTAGAGAGTAGGCATATGCCGAGAGTGAATTCATAATCACCAGGGTCTCACTTATTGCTTGTTAGTGGAAGGGAAAAATTCAGTTCCTTTTAAATACATGAATGAAACAAAACCAAAATGAACTGATGCATCCATATTCCATGCTAATCTTTGGAATGGCATTTTATCTTAAGCCCTTATTAAATACAATGTTGTGATATGGGAAAGGTTTTTGTTTATTACTCTTTATGGGTACCTGGCACTTTCTCACTGTGTATGCAATTTTAAAAAAAATTATTTAAGATATATATAGATAGATAGATAGATAGATAGATAGATAGATAGATAGAGAGCGCAACATGGTGTTTAATCTGCTTTCATAATCACACAAAGCTAGATAGTATCAAAGCCACTGAAAATTACCATAGAATCATCTCGGAGAACCTAAAAATGACTACAGAGGTATTTTTTTCTAGGAATTTTCTACTTCTTCCAGAGGAAGAATACCACAGAATTGTCTGGAGGACCTAGAAAATTCACGGAGGAGAAATGAGATTTACTTGAATATAATGCTCACTTTTTTTTACTAAATTACCTCACCAAAATTAGAGTGCGCATTAGTAAAGGTAAAGTCCCCCCCCCCCCCCCCCCCCCCCCCCGATCTACTCACATTTGCAAGTTTTTGAACTGCTAGGTTGGCAGAAACTGGAGCTAACAGCAGCAGGAGCTCACCTCGCTCCCTGGATTCGAACTGCCAACCTTTCGGTCAACAAGTTCAGCAGCTCAGCGGTTTAACCCCCTGCACCACTAGGGCCCCCCAGTATGCATTAGATTTGCATAATACAGTAATGTTAGTGCTGAGCCCAAGCAAAAGAGGAGGCCGCTTCAGATGCTCCTATTGGAGGGATGTAATCTCTAATTTAATGGCCATGCCACAATGCTATGCAATCCTGGGATTAATAGTTTGGAGAGCCACATGAATTTTTGGACAGAGAAAGCAAAGCGCAAGACCTTGTAAAACTATGTGATTCCATAGCATTGAGTCAGGGCAGTTCAAGTGGATTTGTTCTACAACACAGATGTACTCCGAAGGTTTTTTTTTTTTTCCATTGCTGCATGTATTGGTGTTTTTAAAGAAGGAATGCTAAGCAGGTAGCCACTGTAATGTGCAATACATTCAGCAGCAACTACTTTTTTTGGTTTCAGGGTTTTGAAAATTGAGATGTTCAATTTGATTTGATGGCTCATTAGATTCAAGTAAATACAGGTATTTTATTGGATATAAATAAATGAAACTGTTGGTACTGTTCCAACTGGTATCAGGTTCATATTACATAATGTATTAAATTGGAAGCTACTGGTGACTTTAATCCTCCTAAGGTATGTGAAGCAGAAGGTCTGGCTGTTGATGTGCCATTACCTGTGGTATCAACCTGTGGCAAGAGTCGGAGGAAAATGGGCCGTGCATAAGGAGGGAGAACTTTCTGCATTTCCAAGAATAGTACATTAGGATTCAGCTTCGCTTCTGGATCAGCAATAGCTGCCATTCCAGCCTTGCCTTCAACTCCTGAAATTGAAAAAGAATGCATCAGAAGCAAGGAAGGGAGCAGCTGATTTTGGCAAAGTTCTGAACTTACTAACACCCAGAGCTGGAAATCAATTAAGTAGTAACTTTTTCTCTCAAAATCCATTCCACATCAAGAGAGTAAAGATAGCTTGTCTTCAACCACCAGCAAGGGACTCTGTCAGTCTTCATTAGAAAGGAGACCTCCCAATTATCAGTTGTCATTCTGACCTCTGTCTGAAGCCAGAGACCTGCTTGGTCATTGTAATCCACTGTCCCAGTAAACGCAGGAGTGAAGGAACACTTGCCCAGCTCCAAATTGATGTGGCTGCTCTAAACAACGTGCCCTTTTGTCAAACCGATCTTCCTTCTCTGCCTTTCTTTCTGCTTTTTCCCTCATGTTTCTCCCAGCCTTTTAGTTTGGAAAGGCGGGGTGTGTGCTTTATTTTCATTTATACAGAGTGCCCACTTCCCAAGCAGCCTTGTACACTGAATATTAATGGCTGCAGCCTCATTTTGAAAACTTTCTCACTGCAAAGTGGGATAAATATATTTTTAGATTAACCAAGTGGGCAAAGCCTAGAGGATCGGGCTGCAGCTGATGAGCAGCCAAAGAAATATTTCCTCAAGTCAAAAGATACCAATGCCTTCTGGCTTGATTTAACTCTGCTCGGAGCCCTTCATTTAGGTCAGCAACTAACCTTTGGTGACTCAGCAGAAAGCAGGATTGTGTTCTGTCCTAACACTTCATGCCAGGAATCCCAATGGTGCCACTGAGAGCAAACAAGAGAAGTCCTTTGGCAGAAGGAAAGCAAGCCATCCACCCTGTTTTAAGGTACTGCTGCCTAAATACAAAATTTTGACAATCTAGCTTCAAGATCCAGTGTCCTGAAAATCTTGAAGTTGCCCTTCAATATTAACACAAAGTCCTTAGGCTTGATGAAAATGCTAGAATGCCCCGTTGGCAATATAAAGCATGGATGTTTTTGACACCTGCACATCATCTCCTTCTTTCTCCACAGCCCTTACTTCCAATCCTACACCTTCCCCATTTGTGAGCTGAAGTTTTTCTTCCTATTCTCCAGAACAGCCAGGTGTAGAAGAAACTGTGTAAAAACAGCTAGAAATCTACTCAAGACCCAAACACAAACCCCTGTGTGTCTTCTTGCACATATCTGTGCTTGTGGCATAGCAATTGCCTCATACCCACCTGAGCATCTACTCTTCCCACTCTAAAAGAAAACACTGGAAATCTATGTATCTCTTTGACTTAAATATTATTATTTTTGTATTGGAGAAATCTACCAGTGCTCACAAAGTAGAACTGCAACAACAGATCAAGACTGTCTGAAAACTGTGCATCTTTATTTATTCTTCGGCATTACTTTTCTGCTTTATTTGAAATCTGTTTTTGATATCCATTTTCTATTAACCATAGAATCATGGAGTTGGAAGAGACCGCATGCCATCCGATCTAACACCTGCCATGCAGGAAAAGCACAAGCAAAGTACCTCTGACAGATGGTCATCCAGCCTCTGTTTAAAAGCTTCCAAAGAAGGAGCCTCCACCACACTCTTGGCCCTTCCACACAGCCATATAACCCAGAATATCAAGGCAGAAAATCCCACAATATCTGCTTTTAACTGGGTTATTTAAACATGGTTATCATGTCTCCTCTTAAACCTTTCTTCTGCAGGCTGAACATACCCAGGTCTTTAAGACACTCCTCACAGGGATTCATGGTCTTCAGACCTTTGATCATTTAAATTCTTTAATCAAAAAATCGTAGAATCCTTGAGTTGGAGGAGACCTCATGGGCCATCCAGTCCAACCCCCTGCCAAGAAGCAGGAAAATCGCATTCAAAGTACCCCTGACAGATGGGCACCCAGCCTCTGACTAAAAGCCTTTAAAGGAGCCTCCTTTGGAATACTTTTACATTCCACAGGATTCCAAAGAAGTCCACATTTCTCATTCTTATATATAAGGAAAAAATGTCCAGAGAATTTGTGTTCTAGTCACTAGACATATATGTGTATGATTGATCTCTTGAATCCCTAACTCTTACAATAGGCATCAATGGCAAAAATTTACATTTTAGTATACGCAAAGCTATAAGACATGTAAGTACAGGCTTTTAGCAGAGACTTATTTCAGGGATAGAAATAATTTTTCAAGGGTAGTTTTCAAGTGTAAGTTTAAGGCAGAACAATTTGTCTGGTAGCAAAATGGAGCACTAGAATATCTTTCCTTTAGACAGATAAAAAGGTTCCCCATCTTACTTAGTTATTGTATGTTAAGTATGCTGTTCCTTTCTGTCTGTTTTACTTCTGTTACAACTAATATTTCAGACTCCAGTTCTTTAAGTGTCTAGGCTTCCTTCTTGTGAGTTGTTTGCAGGACCCCAATTCCAGAAGCAACAGCTAGTTTTGAAACCAGGCATTCCTACTAAGAGCCATCCTAAAACCCTAAAACCAGGGGTTCCAATTACCTGGCACCTCCACCCCATACACTGCCACGTCTGTCTTGCTGAGAATGTGGCTCAGGATTCCCTCAATCTCAGTGGTGGAGACGTTCTCCCCTCGCCAACGGAAGGTGTCTCCGCTCCGGTCTTTGAAGTACATGTAACCAAGCTCATCCATCACAAGTACATCTCCTACAAGGAAACAAGTGAGCCTCAGTATTCAGTGAATTCACAGGACTACTTTTCTTTTTTTTATCAGAATTATGGGGGTTCGTCACTTGGGGACCAGGGTAAAAAAAACCCATATTGCTCACCTCACAACCTCTGAGGATGCTTGCCATAGATGCAGGCGAAACGTCAGGAGGGAATGCTTCTGGAACATGGCCATACACCCCGAAAAAATCTACAACAACCCATATTACTCTGTGCTTACTAATATAGGGAAGGGAAGAATGAAGACCTCCCTATAGTGTCAGACTACAACTTCCAGCATTTCACATCATTGCCTGTGCTGGCTAGGGTTGATGTGAGCCACAGACTGAAAATAACTAAAATATTGCATATCTTCCACCCATGCATGGATGGTTCAGGAACAAACAGGAATCAGAAGACAGGACAGAAGAACATCTACTTTTATGGCCCATCTACAGCAGATGGGCCACTGTAGAAAGTTAAGGGGCCGCATTAGCCCCTCCAGGAGATTTTGGAGAGCCACACACACTCCTTCCAAAAAAAGCAAACAACTTTTTTTTGTCTCCCATTGCTTTCTAGGGGATAAGGGTGCATTTTAGTTTGATTTTTTTCCTGCTTTGACAATTTAAAGCACAGGAGAGCCCTTTTTATTAACAGGAAGTGAGCAGAAGTCATTTCTTGTTCACATATGTTTTTAAAAACGACTGAAAAAGATTTCTTTTGTAGACTACTAGTCCCCAATCTTTTGTCTATCTCCCAGAAGGCCAAGCCAACTTGGTCAACTATCAGGAAGTCTGGGAGCCAAAGTCCAAAACACCTGGGGGATCACAGAATGGAAACAACCTTTGTAGACCACAACTTGTAATGTCCTTATCCCCCATGAAACAAGCTGTTTGGAGAATACCTGAAAGGTAAGCCTGGTCCCCTTTCTTGAAGACATTGTAGGCTATTTTCTTGTTAGTTGCATTCTCATTAACATAGCCATCAAAACGACGCAAGGGGTCCTCCTGGTTTATTCGGCCCACAAGCAGGCCTGGCTCTCCTGAAAAGAGACAGAACAAAAATTCCAGAAAGAATGATCTATCAGTCATATAATCACAGCTTTAGGTACCTTTGTGGCTAGCTCGATGGGTTTTATTTATATCTCAGCGACTCATTATCTCTACCACAGTGCTTTAACTGAACAGTTGAGAAATGGGTATTGTCATCTGCAGCTGCGTTCAGGCCCTGGATTCTTGTCACACTTTCATTTCAATTCAGCTTTACCTACCACTAACTTTTGGACAGTTCCCCAACAAGATATGGCTTCTTTCTCCTTCTTCCCCATATGGGAATGAATTCAACTATATCCTGAATGTGAACGTAGGTATATATAAGTATTTTTGAGGCAGTATATTGACTAGGGAGATGGTGAAACAAAGTGTAATGCCTTTCATTCAGGAAATCCCAGATAAAACAGGAGAAACTAGAAAGTAGCCTATTTAGATTAGTGGTCTAATTTTGTAAAAAAACCATCTTTTTCCATTCCCTTGACTGCTGAGTAAAGTTAGATTAATCCAGAAAGACGGGCAATGATGTTAGTTCACAACATGCAGTAATGCTAGTTCACCACTGAGTTAAGATAATAGAATAAAAATAGTGTAAGGAGAAAGGGACAAGTCTAGGAAGAGAGGCAGAAAGGAATTATCCGCCTCTTTAATGACACCAATATGCCTGTAACAAAATGCAAATTTGTGCACACAGCAAACCACAAAATGGCATCAAGGAATACATAAACATCTCCTACACAATTTCTGCGTTTAATCACATGGTCCCAATCCTATAAAAAGTGGCATGCATATTATCTTCAAAGAGAGAATGCCTTCACTTTCCCACAATGTAATTTCTCTTTACTAAATCTCAGTTGTTATATGAGTAAAAAAAACAACCAACAAAAACAATCCCTACACAGAAATACATCCTCTTACATCAATTATTAAATGCTTTTTAGGCACAGCAACCACAAACACTTTTGTTTAGTTCCTGACTCTGTAGGATAAACACACTCAGTCCTCAGTTGCAACAAGAAGAAGACTTGACAAAGTGTATGTTCAAATGTTTTAACCTTCACTTGAGTAATCCCAAGAATTCTTTATTTGTATCATCTTTAAGGATATTATTTTTAAAGGGTTTTAAGAAAATGGGGAACAATTCAGTGTCCATCAATTACATATATCAAAACATCTGTATTTCATGGCTTGGGTAAAGATGTAGCTCCCTTGTTCAAGCCATGTTTACTCAAGACTAAATGTGGGTAATGGGAATTCTAGGCCCTTGTGGGCAATTCCCTCATTTCTACTTTATATCTAGGATCCCTCTGGCCAGTGCTTTCACTATGAAAGCTCCTTTGCTGCAGGACATTGATGAGAAGCTTCAGGCCACCACTTTCCTGCCCAGAGGTCAGTCCAGTAGATATGGCCCCTGTAAGTAGACCTTCTAACCTAGAATAAAGCAACAGACCCCCTTGCCTTACATCCGGATGTCTATTCAGGTACTGGCCACCTTGGTATAAATTCTGGGCAAACAGCAACCACTCTGTGGCATGCCATACCATTACCAATGCATTCTAGAAACAGAACAGATAATGAGGTCCAAATCAGCAATGATTTAGATATGCAGTAATAGTATTTGACATTCTGCTGGGATCCTTAATCTCGCCTAATTACATGCAATAGATGAAGTACGTGGCACTCACTGTGTATTTACCTGGACGACAGGAGATACAGAGTCCATTTGAACTCCGTATCAGTTCCATGGTATCTTCATTTACTTTCACCAGTCGGATGGGATACACATTTGGCAAAATCCGGCTGTTGAACCCACAGGCACCAACCTGCCAATAAAAGAGCAAAGCTTTTATTATTATTATTAAACTGAGTTGCTTGTTATGAAGGCAAGTAAATTACTGTGTGCATATTTATTATGTACCAGGATATGGGCCTGTGAATGCTCAAGATATACAGAGTGTTCAAATGTTGAGTAAATCAGAACAAAAGGGAAACTACAAAGCACACAAAAGAGGGTGCTGTCATGCTCAAGCAAGATGGTGGTTTACAGCACATATTATGAAGTGGGCTAGTAGAGTATGTACAGAGAAAGTATGTGCCATGCAGATGGGCGGGGGGTGGTGGTGGTGGTGAATATATGCCATGAGTTTGTTCATTTTTTACTTTCCGACATTTCCTTAACAATACATAATTTCCTTTTGCTACACTATGTAAGCTCCCACCCGGGGCCATTTTTATATAGAAACAGAATTTTCCGGGTCAGGTCAGGAAAGGCCCTGAAAAGGCAGGTGGGAAAAGAGCATTCTTTTGCCATTTCTGAAACTCCTAATTTTTACTAGACAATGCTACAAAATTTCTATCCCAAGCTAGGAGAAACCCTGAATCAGTGTGTTCCTCTCTGGCGATGGGAATACACTGCAATATTGTGTTGGCAGCCCCTCTTGAAGAAATCTATGAAATAGGACTAATCACTAATAAAGCCTACACCTATCAGGATTCTGAGGACTGAAGCTCTGCTCTGACTTGGTGGCAAGCAGAGCATATAGAACTGATCCTTTCCAAGATCAGCCTCCTAACTGCTGTCACACCTCATAGTGACCTATTCTGTGGAGGGATTTGATCATTAATCCAATCACTTCTTCAGGGGCTTAAGTCATTTCACCTTCCTGTTCTTGCATGTTTCACAGCTAGAGCAAGTTGCTAAGACTTTTGGCACCTCCCCATCACTAAAAGCTGAGTAGCAGTTGTCCGGTTACAGACTGCTGAAACTGTGTGCACCCATACACACACAGAGCGTAAGTAGCCAGAGAGGTATTCCTGAATACCATATTTCACATCATTGATTGTAAGACATACACTAATTTCAGTATAACTGCCATTAACAAAAAATATATGAGAGACACCTATGGTTCTAAGATGCACCCCATTTTTAGAAATGTATATATAGGAATGAGTGCATCTTAGAATTGAAGAACTACAGTGATACATTTTCAAAATCAGAAAAAATGCATAAGTGCAAATAATGCTGCAAGTGATATGGAACCGGTGAACTGGCCAATATGCAGTCTCTTCAATAGATGAGAATGTGTCCAAACAGATTAACAAGATCAAATCCACAAAACACACTCCAAAATATAAATGGTCATGGNTGTACTGTACACCGCCATGAGTCGCCCGTATGGGCTGAGAATGGCGGTTAATAAGAGCATTAAATAAATAAATAATAAATAAATAATTCTATAATATACCTTTCCATCCAGATTAGCAATGCTGCAGTTACACTCTGTAGCCCCATAAAATTCCCCAATCTGTTTAATTCGGAAGCGCTGAGTGAAATCTTCCCAGATAGTGGGCCTCAAGCCATTTCCTATTGCCAGCCGCACTTGGTGCTGTGTTTCTGCCTCCCGCACTGGCTGGTTCAACAAGTACCTGCAGATCTCTCCAATATACTGGATAATCTGTAAGAAACAAGATGTATTAATTAGAAAGAGCAATCTAGTAATATCAGAAGTGGGTCAGAAGGAAACCTTTCCTGATTTGTTTTTCTTATGACCTTTTGCCTTCAGAAAAATAGAGACAAATTATCTGAGCAGCAAAAATATTTTATGACCTTTAAATGAAAAATTGCTACTATTAATAGGGTATCTTTGTGTTTTGGATGTCATGTTCCAGGTGAACAGATCCAGCATGACCCATGTAAACTAGTAGAGAAAGGGTTATTTAAGTTTACAATTGTGCCCTAACCAATTAGGCAGCAGTTCTTTTTTTTTTTTAAGTAACCTAGGTATTTACTAAACCACTGGAAGTAACTGCCTTCTTTTAAGATGATACAGTTTTAAGACAGTACAAATATGGCATTGCCCCCCCCCCCCATATGCAAGGGCCTGCTATAATACTTCCAAGCAACAATTCAGAACCAAGAATGCTTTCTTCTTCAAAACTGTATATTATATGTATGAAAAGAAGATAAACCAATGAAATAGGACATCCTTAGCCAAGCTATAACTGTAGCTTGCAATTAGTTGGAATACAGGAAATAATAATAATAATAATAATAATAATAATAATAATAATAATAATAATAATCTTTATTTATACCCCGCTACCATCTTCCCAAGGGACTCGGTGCGGCTTACATGAGGTTGAGCCCAAAGTACATCAACAATAAAAGTAATAAAAACAATAAATGCAACAGTTAAAATAAATCTCATACACAAAAGTAAACAATAAACAATAACAATAACAACAAGCATTTAAAACCTATGGCTGGGTCAAATGCAAAAATTTAAAAACAAGGTGTGCACATGGGAAGTTTAAGTATGACTTGCACACCTCTAAGGACATTTTCAAACCAATGATCCACACTGTCGATGAGAAATCTCCTATAGTATAATCACAAGTTGTTGTATCACAGCCTAGAATATGTCGACATATGGTTACTGGCCTAAATTCCCACCTAATTTGAAAATGGCATCATCATTGTGTGAATGTAATTTTTACATAATGAAACAATGAGAGATTCCTACACTCTGCATATTTACTGAGAAGCAAGCCATATTTTGCTCAATGGGGCTTGCTTCCAAAGAAGTAGGCTTGGTATTGCAGTCTTAATTAGGCTTTTCAAATAGGAAGCAAAAGAAAGCACTGCAATCAAGTGGAAGTAAAGGTCAATCTAAGAAATTTCTTCTTGACCTAAGCCTTCCCACTGGAGGTGGGGGGGGGGGGGGGGGGGAGTGGAGAAATCGAGCCAGCCTCTTCCTTGGTGAGTTTCATGAATGCCATGCAGCAAAGGTGCCAGGGATGAGATTGATTTTCTCACACCTTCTGTTTCTCTGTTACCTAAAATAGCCATGGCTGGAAGGGGAGGTTAAAAAGTCAAGGGATTTCCAGCTGGAATCTCCCTTTGCAGTAAAGCTGGCATGCTGAACCAAAAGTACGGCTATCGGATCACAGAGGGGCAGGCAGCAAAGCAGTCAGCTGAACTCAATACTTTCCAACACAGGGATAAAAGAAAGCTGACAAACTCACTTCACCTTAATCAGGGGCAGCTGTACTGGTCCAGTGGCTACCTCACGTAGCAGATCTTTAAATGGCACAAATAGTGGCAGGGAAAACAGATCATTTTACACCACAGGGCATGGCCACTGGCATGTAGGTTCTGGGAGGGCATATTTCAGTTTACAGCCATCAATATGTCCTGAGTGTGTGTCCCTAATTCACTATGTTAGCATTTACAGATCCACACACCACTCCACCATGGCTTCAATACTACTAAATTAATACTGAATTTTCCACATCATGGACCTCTTGGCAAAGAACATGCTGTTTAGCTTCCATGAGCACCCATAAAGTTTAATGATTCAGCACTAATTGCTCTTAAATGATTGACATAGCTTTCAGATCTCCCATTCAGCTGAGGCACTTATGGACAAGAAGCCAACACAAACACACTGTGTGATGTAACCACTGGATTTTTTTTTTAGCATTGCAACTGCAGGAAAGTGATTTTGAAGCACCACCCCTCTTTCTACAAACCTAGGATCAACTGGTAAGGGCTTCTCTCTGTCCCACTACCTGCACAAGTGTGAAAGGTGGTAAAAAGGGAAAAGAAAGTCTTTCCTGACTCCAAACTCTGGAACTCCCTCCCAAGAGAGACCAGGATGGCCTTGTTTTTGCTTGCCTTTTGCAAGCAAGCTAAGACATTTACTTGCCATCACGCATTTAGGGAATAATGAGAGGCAAGCTGTTGGGAAGGTTGTGGGTGGGACGGCTTTAAAAGACGGCTTTATACATGGACCTCACCAGATGGTCAACACCGAAATCAGATTGACTACATCCTTTGCAGCCAAAGGTGGCGGACATCCATCCAGTCGGTGAAAACAAGACCTGGGGCTGACTGTAGCTCAGATCACGAACTTTTTATTGCTCAATTTAGAATAAAACTAAAGAGATCAGGGAAAATACACAGACCAGTTAGATATGATCTCACTAACATTCCTAGAGAATATACAGTGGAAGTGAAGAACAGATTTGAAGGACTAGATTTAGTAAACAGAGTCCCAGAAGAACTATGGACAGAAGTCCGAGACATTGTTCAGGAGGCGGCAACAAAGTACGTCCAAAGAAAAAGAAAACAAGAAGGCAAAATGGTTGTCTGCTGAGACACTGGAAGTAGCCCAAGAAAGGAGGAAAGCAAAAGGAAACAGGGATAAGGGGAGATATGCCCAGTTAAATGCGCAATTCCAGAGGTTAGCCAGAAGAGATAAGGAACTATTTTTAAATAAGCAATGCATGGAAGTGAAGAAGACAACAGAATAGGAAGGACAAGAGACCTCTTCCAGAAAATTAGAAACATTGGAGGTAAATTTCAGGCAAAAATTGGTATGATAAGAAACAAAGATGGCAGGGACCTAACAGAAGCTGAAGAGAAGGTGGCGAGACTATACAAAGATCTGTATAGGAAGGATAATAATATTGAGGATAGTTTTGACGGTGTGGTGAATGAATTAGAACCAGACATCCTGAGGAGTGAGGTTGAATGGGCCTTAAGAAGCATTGCTAACAAGGCAGCAGGAGACGACGGGATCCCAGCTGAACTGTTTAAAATCTTAAAAGATGATGCTGTCAAGGTGATGCATGCCATTTGCCAGCAAATATGGAAAACACAAGAATGGCCATCAGACTGGAAAAATCAACTTATATCCCCATACCAAAAAAAGGGAAATGCGAAAGACTGCTCAAACTTCCGTACAGTGGCCCTTATTTCTCATGCCAGTAAGGTAATGCTCAAGATCCTGCAAGGAAGACTCCAGCAATACATGGAGCGAGAGTTGCCAGATGTTCAAGCTGGATTTAGAAAAGGCAGAGGAACGAGAGACCAGATTGCCAATATCCGCTGGATAATGGAGAAAGGCAGGGAGTTTCAGAAAAACATCTACTTCTGCTTCATTGACTATTCTAAAGCCTTTGACTGTGTGGATTGTAAGAAATTGTGGCAAGTTCTTGGTGGTATGGGGATACCAAGCCACCTTGTCTCTCCTGAGGAATCTGTACAAGGACCAAGTAGCAACAGTCAGAACTGACCACGGAACAACAGACTGGTTCAAGATTGGGAAAGGCGTACGGCAAGGCTGCATCCTCTCACCCAACCTTTTTAACTTGTATGCAGAACACATCATGCGATGTGCGGGGCTTGATGAATGCAAGGCTGGGGTGAAAATTGCTGGAAGAAACATTAACAACCTCAGATACGCAGATGACACCACCCTGATGGCCGAAAGCGAGGAGGAGCTGAGGAGCCTTCTAATCAAGGTGAAAGAAGAAAGCGCAAAAGCCGGGTTGCAGCTAAACGTCAAAAAAACCAAGATTATGGCAACAAGAATGATTGACAACTGGAAAATAGAGGGAGAAAATGTGGAGGCCGTGACAGACTTTGTATTTCTAGGTGCAAAGATTACTGCAGATGCAGACTGTAGCCAGGAAATCAGAAGACGCTTACTTCTTGGGAGGAGAGCAATGTCCAATCTCGATAAAATAGTGAAGAGTAGAGACATCAGACTGACAACAAAGATCCGCCTAGTCAAAGCCATGGTATTCCCTGTAGTCACCTACGGATGTGAGAGCTGGACCTTAGGGAAGGCTGAGCGAAGGAAGATCGATGCTTTTGAACTGCGGTGTTGGAGGAAAGTGCTGAGAGTGCCTTGGACTGCGAGAAGATCCAACCAGTCCATCCTCCAGGAAATAAAGCCCGACTGCTCATTGGAGGGAAGATACTAGAGACAAAGTTGAAGTACTTCGGGCACATCATGTGGAGACAGGAAAGCCTAGAGAAGACAATTATGCTGGGGAAAGTGGAAGGCAAAAGGAAGAGGGGCCGACCAAGGGCAAGATGGATGGACGGCATCCTTGAAGTGACTGGACTGACCTTGAGGAGCTGGGGGTGGTAACGGCCGACAGGGAGCTCTGGCGTGGGCTGGTCCATGAGGTCACGAAGAGTCGGAGACGACTGAACGAATGAACAACAACAACAACAACAACAACAACAATCCACACACTAATATTTAATTGCTTTTTAATTTTTGTATTTGTTTTAAATTTTATTAGATTGTGTGGTTGTTAGCTGTCTTGAGCCCTGATGGGGAGAAAGGCGGGATATAAATAAATATAACAATAACAATAATATCTGATTTAGTGCCCTCACCCCACCATGTGGTCATGTGGGTTATGTGCCAAACAGTCTTCTTGATCTTTGTGACGTACAGCTGTCTTGCCAAATACAGCCTCCACATAAATGCATTTGCTCCTGCCTCCTACAAACTGTGGTGCCTACAAGCAGAGTTAAGAGCTCTCCTTACTGTGCACTTGTACTTCACACAGTCGTCCCAGAAGCGACTGGCAGAAAATTTCTTCCGAATCACTACAGTCAGGCCATGGATCACACACTGGCCAGCACCCATGATATTCCCTAAAAGACAGAGAAAAAGGTTTGAGCACACCAAGCTCATGATGATCTAGAGGAAAGCATATTCTTTCAACAGCACAATGTCACTAATAATGCAGCGGCTGGCCTCCATCCTGAAAGAAGTAGCAACAATTCCTGCCTACCTGCTGAGTGATACAGTGGCAGGCAGTTATAGATTATGTCCTGGGGGGTCATTCTGTAAGCATAATAACCAAAAGCTGCTATTCGGTAGTACCTACAAGGAAACAAAAAAATATTTCAGGGAAGTCCACATAATTGCTCTTTGCTGTTATCAGATGAAAGCTATTATTTGATGAGAGCATGTCTTTCACACAAACAAGGGCCAACTCCAGCAGACATAAAAACAATTTTTACCTCAATTACACAAGTACATGCCTGAGACATTATGCAAAGCTGCCAACAGGTGCCCAGATTTCTAATCATGAGTAGATCTCAGAAGGAGCTGAATGACAGACTTAAACCCACACAATGACGTCACATAAAGAACCCCTGTGTGTCTACTTTAGAAAATATCTCCATAAGCTCTATAACTGCACCATGGTGGGGGTGAGGGCTTAAGTTGTCTTAATCATCTCTATCACAACAGTTAAGGTACTTTATTTTTTTTAAAGAAGGGTCATTTCTACTTGGTCTGGCTGCAGTTTTAACTTTTCACCTATTTATTTTGCTTCTACTGCTGTTTAAGAGCTTTAGAGTGCAGTCCTTTGTCTCTGAAATGGAGAAGTACAGGCCACAATCAAACTACTCAAGTAAACGAAGAGTCAAAAAAGCACAAAATGACATGCTTGAGAAATCCAGGTTACAACATTATGGATTGTTTAGCTTAGAAATAAGTTTGGCAGAGGAAGAACCTGAAGTAGTTCTGCCAAATTACACACCGGAGACACAAACATCTAATGAAGCTAGACATGGGTGATTCAGGATAGATAAAATGAAGTCATACTATGAACGCTGAAAGAAGATGCAGAGATGTGCATCAATCTGGACAACTTTAAAGGGGGTGGGATTCATAATATTTAGGGAAGTTAGCATTTGCAAAAGCCACTATTCACTATGTTGTCATTATATTATCCCCCATCAGGCAAGTAGCCGGGGGAGGGGGGCCTTTGGGGGCTTCAGCCCCCCCTCCCCGAAATTCTCATGGTGGTCGGCGAAAAGGCCCTACTGGTACATTAAACTGTTATGTTTATTCATATCATGATCTGATCACCATGCTCAATATATCTCATATGCATGGGGGTATTGGGGTAATGATACAAAAGGTTTGCTAGGGTAGACCCTCTTTCACTCAGACTCAGCCCCCCCCCCCCCCGAATCAAAATCCTGGCTATGGGCCTGCCCCATATCATGAAGCACTACACCTTCTGACCTTGCTGCTGTAGAATATGACCAAATAGATGTTACTGTGCTCATGACCTAAAGAAAGGACTTCTCAAGACATCTTGCTAGAATAGACTATTAGACTAGATAAGCCTTTCCAATGATCCAGTGCAGTTCCTTCTGTATCGTCTATCAATTTTTTTCCAACCTTCAGTACAATTGCACCATTTTCCTGTATTCTCAGTTCTATCAAGGTCTTTCCAAAGTTACAGCCATCAGAACCCTTTCTTGTAGCTGTAAGATCAAAATAGCTTCATCCTAAAAAAAATCCCTGCTACCATCCACTTTACTGTGTCTATGGCATTGAAACGAGAGCAAAATTAAGTCTTTTTATGTACAAAAACATACTAACTGGGGAGTAAGCCAGAGCACTTCTGTTTAAGCTGTCATATATTTGGGAGGCAGAGGGTGACTAAAGGAAAGCCAATATGATTTACGATAGCACCATTATTACATAGTGGGGAACCTAACGGGCCTGCCTAAGCTTCATTTTATTTGCTCCTTCTTGCTCACAATGCTTGAGCAGATCTAGAGGAGGCAGCAAGTCTTCCTCCTAGAGTACACCAAGGATAAAGGCCCCATAATCCAGTGCTTAGCAGCATCTAATATTTGATAACATTTTTAGAATATTCAAAAATGAAAACTATTCTTAATATGAGCAAATATAGACCAAGTTCCAATGATGCTCCTTACCTGCTGTGCACCACAATGGCAGCCTTTGGCATTCCAGTTGTGCCAGAAGTGTAGATGTAGAACAGCCGATCTAGGAGGGAAAGGACAGAAAGAGAGGTAGAGTCTTGGTGTCTTTGCTATTTCTACCCAATTTGGCATAGAAACAGCAAAGTGGCTGCTCTGAAAGCAACAGACAAAATAATAAGAAAATAAGCATTTGAGCCAGTCAGTCCCACACCTGCAGCTGCCCACAGCCTAAGAGGCATATTTGCCTTTTGAGCCAAATGCACAGGCCTGAGGGCACAATATTTTAGCCATAGTGATTCCTCTTTAAACCACTTTGAGTCTCCATGTTAGAGAAAAGTGGAGTATAAATTGTTGGACGAGTGGGCTTACAAACAAAAGACCCAAAAAGAAATTGTAGCCTCCCCGTAAAGAAATTGTAGTACAGTTTAACAGCAGCAGCATAACTCAGCAGCAGTGGCCAGAAAGTGACCAAGTGAATAAAAACACACAGACCATGTTAATTTGCATTTCACTTCCTCTGGAGGCTTTTTCTTGTAAAAAAAAAACACTCTAAAAATATTTACAGAGCACGGTTTCTTCCAACACAAACAAAATTCATTCAACTGAACTGGACATAAATCCAATGACTTATCCTTGCCCGTACCCTGGGAAATCAGTCTTGGCCACGCTCTTGTTACATCCTGAATAGACTACTGCAATGGGCTCTATGTGGGGTTGCCCCTGAAGACTGTTCAAAGGCTTCAAATGGTCTGATGAGCAGGAGCCAGATTTATAATTGGGGCGGCATACAGGGAGCACACAACTCCACTATTATGTCAGCTCCACTGCCTGCCAGTTTGCTACCGAGCACAATTAGCCTATAAAGACCTAAACGGTTCCAGCCCAGTTACCTGCCCAAACGTATCTCCCTCTATGAACCATCACAGAGGTTAAGATCTTTTCTGGAGGCCCTGCATCCCGCCTCCATCGCAAGTGCGGTTGGTGGGGACGAGAGACAGGGCCTTCTCAGTGGTGGCTCCTCAGTTCTGGAACTCTTTCCCTAGTGAGATTAGATCAGCGCCCTCCCTCCTGGCCTTTAGAAAGAAAACAAAGACATGGTTGTGGGACCAAGCCTTTGCCCAGTAAAATAATGCAGTGCAAATAATAATTGGGAAATATGTGCAATGACAATCAAAATGGTCACAGTGTACGATTTTCGGATCATGTGATTTTAAGAATTATACTAGGATGTTTTAAATGCTTTGTCTTAATGTTCAAATGTTTTTGTCTTATGTTTAATGGTTTAAATTATTTTAATTTATGTTAGTGTTTAATTATTATGATTTGCTCTGTTTACATATATGTTAGCATTGAATTTTTGCCATTACTATGTTGTAAACCGCCTTAAATACCTCCTAGGGGTGAGAAAGGCAGTATATAAATATTGTAAATAAATAAATACTCAATCCAAGGCTTTATCTTCTTTCTTCTATTGTGGATGACTCAAACTACATGCAATTCAAACAGCAGTGGCTATACTAAACACAGCAACTCACTCCTTCGTTCATTCATTCAATAGTTCATTCATTCTCTCTCTTTTAACTCGACAGGCACACCTGCTTATAACAAGCTATTGGTTTAGCTGAGTCACTGCACTATCTTAATTTTTACAGTGGCTGTATATCATTTTGTAATTAGAAATATCCTGTTAATTTTTCAATATATCTTACATAAATAATAATAATAATAATAATCCTCCAATTTTTCCTGAAACTAGGTAAAACACCTAGTTGAGACAGCTAATATCATGAACCTGGCAGAAAGATCACGTAACACCTGTGCCTCCATCACAAGCAAGGAAGAGGAGAGAAATTGCTGGCATCTCAATGGGCCCTGTGGGTAAATACGTAGCTCGCTCAAGCCTATGTCTTCAAGGAAACATACCATCTAATCCCTTGGCTGGAACTTGAGCTGGAGGAGACGTTGATGCCTTGGCCAGAAGTGGATCCAAATGTTTGGTGTCTGGAGGGACAGATTCAGGTCTGAATTCTCCAGAACAGAACTTGACCATGTTTTTCCCCAGCACTCCATTCACTTCAGATATAGCTGCATAACCAAAAACAGTCCTTGTTACAACATGGTAAGTATCCACGTCAGTGAGTTTCCTTATTTGAAACTGATGCCAAATTAAAGTTGACTGGCATTTTACTTATTCCAATATAAACTCCATCTGTGAAACATATCACATATACATTATAACTGTGCAAATTATGCTACCTGTGTGCAAAAAAAAGAAAAAGAAAAAAAAAAGACTTAAGCTAAATATACTCAAATCATGTCCAGCATAGTATCTTCCCTCACAGCAATGACTTGAAATCTTTTTTTAAAATCTTTAGAAATTTTCTCCTTGGTCTTATTGCATGTAACTCCATTTTTGTGCAATGCACACACACGGAGCAGTCTGCTCACTGCAGCAAGGCTACATCTGCAGAAACCTTCTTATGATGTATGAGACAGGATACTTCATAAAAAAATATTCTACAACAGGAATCCTTTTGATGACAAACATCACTATAACAATGCTGGATTTTATGGCTATTTAAAATATGCTTTTTCGATGTGATTTATTTATTTTCGGCATCCATACACCATACTTCTGAAATACAAGGCTTGTGTTAAGAGAACTGAGCTCCCAAAGGATAATCTTCCATTTAAGAAAAGGGATGTTCCTAACCCACTACACTTTGTTTTACAGTGGTTGTTTTTTTTTACCACATCCATACTGCCAAATTAAATGGAGGAAAGCAGTGATGCCTGCAAAATTAGTTGAATGGACTAGATCATGCTCATCGTTGGCTTAAGAGGTGGCAATCTAAATGTACAGAACTCCCACCTGCTGAAAGCTCTCCACCAAAGATGATTACTTTCGCCCCAGAGGTTTTGACGCAATAAGTTAGTGAATCGAGACGCAAGTTGAAGTTGATGAGGGCGGGCTCGATGCCCACTTTGGCCATCCCTAGCCAGAAGCCCACAAACTCAGGTCGACTCTCCATAAAAATAGCAATGACGTCACCAGCACGATAACCCTGCTGGTAGAAGAAGTTGGCTACAGCATTGGAATACTCATCCAAACGGCGAAATGTCCATTTATCGTCCGTAGCTTCATATATCAAGGCCACTTTGTCTGGATGTCGGTGGACTACATCCTGAAATATCTTGGGGACATTACTCTTGGCTTTCCGGTGATAGTACAATTTATATTTGACACGTAGAAGCACTGAAAGTCCCCTGCAATGATAACAAGAAAATCTTAATTATTTTAGCATAAAACAAACACTCCCAAAACTAACAGGAAAAGACTCCACATCAGGGCATAACTGCAACTAGATCCATCCTCCAAGACATAATCTTATAATGCTGTGACAGACATACACTTATGATTGTGCCCGCTTGACGGTTAAACAATTATGCTGTTTACATATCCTTGCAAGTAAATAGTACACAAAATATTATTATTATTTATTACATTTCTCAATTTGTAGATGACATTGTAAATTACATGCTTTCAGCTGTGACCCAGAACAATTTCAATCAAGTTTAATGAGAGAGGAAAATAACATTTATAAAGGGGGAAGGAGAAAAGAATATTACAAGAGGCCACCAGGGAAGTGAGAGCCATAGGATGCCACCATGTTACATAATATCATATACTGGGCCTGTATACCAAGGGAGAGGGAATCCTCTTCAACAGTAAGACCGAAAACGGATTTTTAGGACTCCAAATCCTTTATTAAGTTCTTTATAAAGTTAGACCACATGAATTAAGCCCACTGCAGCCATCTGAAAGAGCTGCCTAAACAGGCTTTCTGTCTACAACCAGCTCTGTACATCGTATTAATTTTGTATGCTATTACAAACTCTCACTGTTGCACATGGAAGGAAGAAAGCCTTGCAAACACTGCTCTCCACTTAGCCTCCTTCATTTAGCATTATCCTCTCCCTATTTGCGACTATGACCTGTTTTTTAATTAAACAGACAAGTAGTAACAGACAATAAAGAAAGGCATTTTCAGAATGCTCTTTGCTTCCAATGAAGTAAACGGAATGACCACAGCTCAGTGGGCAGAGTAAGTACTTTGCATTTAGAAGGTCCCAGGTTCAATGCTTTGGAGAGAAGAACTGAAGAGAGAAGCCTTACATGAGACCTTAGAGGAGGGGTCACTAGCAAGAGTAGGCAGTAGTAAGCTATTTGGATCAGTGATCTGCCTGAATACAAGGTAGCTTTTACATGTTTATAAAGCACTAACAGATACACTGTTTGCCTGTGGAAGGCAAACCAGAATAGGAACAAGACAGAGGACAGAAAGAACACTTTGCAAGTTAAATGCTCTATTTTCAGCATTTGATCATAACTACAAGTAGGAAGGAGCGAGCAAAAATAGTCAATTTACACAAGCATCCATATCTAAGTTCTTCAGCATAGCTAATTAAAAATAAATAAAACTGAAATTGCTTAAAGAATTAAGTTGACAAGTACATCAACTATTTAGTTTGTGGCAAAATAAATGAAATAGCAAGTGGCCCAATCCTAGAAATATTTAGTCAGCTCATAGGCCTTAAAAAAAATCCTCTGAAATTGTTGCACAGATTACAGCCTAAATCTGATGTGCAGACTCTAAAGATTATTTCACTTGGGCTTGCTTCTTAGAAAGTGCTGAGGCATGGAGATGTATGAAGTTTTAGTCTATAACTAGACCTTGAAGGTAACTTTACCCACAGCTATCTGGAATTGAGAACTCAGAACAACTACAGTTAGATACTGATATTAACTTGAAGAATCATTAAAAAAATTAAAGAAAAGCAAATGGCAGTCCTTGACTTACAAACATCTGACTTGCAAATGACTCATGGTTACAAACAGGTGTGAGACAACAGGATGGGAGAGAAATCCACCCTTGAAAGAGAAATGCACTCCTGAAAGAGTTATCATGGGAAAAATGTGTTTTTACTGAAACTTTACCATCAATCCTTGTTTCCACAACCAGTTAATTTTTTCAAGATCCAATTATAGAGACAGAAAGTGAGGTGAAATCTTCTGGACAAGGGCACAGACAGCAAAACAAAAACTAAACACCACAGGAATGTTGATCCTTCCCTATTCTATCCAAAGTGTGTGTGTGTGCGCACACATACAGCTGGAGTTACACTTTTAACATGTACCTGTTCCGATTTACAAACAAATTCAACTTAAAAACAAGCCTATGGAACCTATCTTGTTTGTAACTTGGGGACTGCCAGGATTTGGAAAAATATCCATTGCAATGGACATTCTCAGATCTCTCTGTTCTAGGCATCCTGTTTATATAGACCCGTTAAGAAGAAAAAGGACATGACAGTATCAAAATCACCAGCTACATGGCACTTAACACATTCTACTTCACTACATTCTGAAATACAGCAGACAATTTCCTTTTGTTAAAGATCAAAGAGGAGTCTGGAAGACTCTTCAGAGGAACAAACCATTGATACAAATCAGTGATCTCTTGAAAACCACACAGCCTTCCTGACCGTGAGTGGCCAAAGTAGATGTCCTGGAGAAAGAAGCTCGTTTAGTAATAGGCAGTTGATCCTTTGCCAAACAAGACTGGCCTGTCACAGTGACCCTAACCCAAGCTCTGCCAGGAAAGGAACAGAAGAGCCTTTTCAAGCATTAGCTGCACTTTCCATATTCTTAAGGAGGCTTTCTTCTCTGCTGTTTTTTCTCACTTGCCACACCATTGGGAGGAAGTGGAGTTCCAGAGGACACTGACAGCTACTGTAAGAAGGTGGTATTTGTAAGCACAGGAGCCCTACATCCTTTGGTAACAATGGAACCTCAAAGATGCATAAAAAAGTGCTGATTTCAATTAAAGAGCAAAGCAGACATGAGAATGTTGGGGATTTATCATATATATTTTCACCTCTAAGTCAGAAAATGCGTCTTGTCTAGGAAATAATATAAAACCCATGTATCCACATCAACGATACACAGATCTCAAACTACTTCCTAGGCAGAAATGATTACATACATACATATATAAAGCTGGCTTGAAGACAGTCTTCTCTCCCCTCATCATCTGTTTTATTTGCTGCAGCATACAAATGAGATTTCCCTTTATAGTCACAAGCATTTTATGAGACACACTGGGATAAGAGCTAGCAATTCACTCAGGGTCATCCCATGGGCACTGTGACTTAAAAGCATTTAGAAGCTAGAGGGCCCCATGCTATGTGCTAGCTCAGTATTCTTCAACACACATACATACAGTGGATCCTTGACTTAAGAGTGTCCCAATGTAAGAATGTTTTGAGTTAAGAGCTACTGCTCAGCCCCAGTTTAGCTTTGACATATGAACATTTTGGGTTAAGAGCTAGCACCAGAGTACAGGGCCTCAAGAGACCAGCCTCTGTGCCTCATGCCCATGTCTGCTTTGGGATATTTCTGTCTGCTTTGAGGAACTTTGGGTTAGTTGATTTTGTATGGGTTTTTATTCCTGGTATGTTTGGATTCATGAAGAGAAAGAGCAAGAGAGGGAGGGAGGCACAAATAAGTACAGTAGGAAGAAAAAGATGCTTCTGCCTTTTCACTTTGTGTTTCCTTGCCACAACTTTGCGCTTCTGCCATTTTAAGGTTGATCTTCCTTCACTGGGTGCTTTACATTTTGTTAAAAATGGGTAAGAATAATCCAACATACATCACTCCAAGCCTGGCCGTAACAACCCAGAGATACTGACAGGCAAATAAATGTTTTTTGACCAAGATGTGTGTAGGTGCATTCAAATCATCTGTTGACTTACAATGATCTCATACATTCCCACAAGTTTTCCCACAGGTGTTTTTGCCAGTTCCTTCCCCTACAGCATCTGGCATTCATTGGCAGTCTCACCCAAGGCTCCATCTACACTGGCCATTTAATGTGGTTTCTAACCAATATTGAAGGAAGTGGTTTTTCTGTGCAAATGAATACATAGGAAATGCTGGAATCAGTTTGAGGCCCAGGTGCTGACTGCACAAACCACAGAGCACTTGATGTGCATTAAGAGCTTTTGTGAGAGTTAGTTATCTGGCTGCTAACTTCAAACTGCATTAAATATTCAGTGCTAACCATAGCTCACCCTGCTTAGCTTCCAAGATCAAACAGGACCTTATGCTTGAACAGGATAGTTAGGCTCTTATGTACAGTGTATGTGTGCTTTCAAGTCATCTCTCGGCTTACAACAATTTAATTTCATAGGATTTTCATGGTCAAGGAATTCTCAGAGGTCATTTTTCCAGTTTCTTCCTCTGAAATGTAGCAGAAAGCTCCTGATATTCATTAGTGGGCTCTCATTCAAGCAGTAAGCAGGGCTGATTTCACTTCTAAGATCTGGTGCCTGGTTTTAATGATTTATTTCATATATATCTGGTGCCTTCTTTTAACTATTTATTTCATACTAGCTTAGGTATCCGGTGTTGCCCAGGTTAGATCTTTGGAATGTTATATATTTGAAATAGTTATTGATTGATTTTGGATTTTATGAATTGATTAAGAAGAAAATGCAGAATTGTATAATAAGACCATTTATAAAATCGTAATGAGGGATTCACATGGTTATTTGGATGTGGGTGGACTACAACTCTCATTATCCTGTCAATCCCCACCCCTCAAATCCTGCAAGTGTTTTCAGTTGGTCATGATGTGTATGTGTGTTAAATTTGGACCAGATCAATCATCATTGGAATTCACATGGCTCTCCAGACATGGGAACCATACTGGAAAATGCATAGACATACAGAAACATATTTTCACTTTTATTATATATACACTATAGCAACAGTCTTCCTTTTTGTCAAAGTGGGATGTCTCTTTAAGATGTTCATGAACACTACAGCATTTTGCTTATAGAGCAGTCTGGCAAATGCTTCACTTGTTGTTCTCCCATTTCACAATGAGAGCATTTCCTTTAGTGCAGATGAGCCATCCAATTCAGCCATGTCCTCGGATAAACCAGGCTTCTGAAGCCTTGGTTCACCTAGCTCATATGTACACAAGACTTAATAAACAGAAGAAGATTTAGAAGTTTGTATCTTGACCTCTTTTCTATTTAGCAATAGCAACAAAGCCAATTTAGTACCTCCGTTCATTCCAAATGAATGTAGGCAGAGCTACAAAATTCCACACTTGAAACGAGGCATAGGGAGTATGTTCATAAAGACATTCATCATTTTGGGAGAGTCATTATCTGCACTCTCAGACAAAGCAAAGTTCATATCCTAAGTCCCATGAAATGCCTGACACAGTGGCATATCTGTATTTATCATTTATGGATATAAACCAGCTATTTATGGAGACAATAAAACTGCACATTTGGGCATAAGAGAAAGTTGTACTTACAGGAGATCTCTCAAGGCTGTCTTAAAGATGATCCGGAGAAATGTCCAGCCACCACTGCCAATGTAAATGCCCAGAGCAGCTGCAATACTCCATGTCCAGGAGACACCAAAAAACCGCATGAGACCTAGTGAGCCAAGCGAAGCAGTGCAAACCCCAATCGTGTGCATTCTGGAAAAGGGGACAAGCTCAGTGTTATCCACAATGACTATATAACATTTCCTTGCACCAAGAGTTTATTACGTATATTCTAACAAAGTGTGATTACAAAGATTGAGTGGATGAGGGTCATAAAACACTGAGAGGACAAAGGTGAAGTGAACACAGGAAAACAGCCAAAGACAACAGAGAGTTACGGGTTTATCAAAGGGAGCAGAAGTTGCATTAATGTCAGAGCAAAGTTGGGGGGGGGGGAGCAGGAATCTAATAAATGCTATGTGGTTGCAAGAAAATCCAACCACAGCTGTCACTGAAGACCATCTTGAAAGTGAAGCAGCTGCATCCTGTGGCATGGGCTGAAAGGTGAGATTACAGGCATACTGCAATAAAACTTATGACTTTCAGGTCAAATTCAAGGTGAAGGCTTAACTCTGAAACCCTGAAGACACAAACATGACACTTCCCACTTTGCCTAATAGTAACACCAAACGGACAACAAAATGTTCTTCACACTATGTTCAATGCCGACACAATGGTTACAAATAAAAGGATACCCTGTTGTTGATCAGTATTGCAAAGAGCCGCTGAAACATAAGCCTAAATGTGTTTCTTATATGGTGGGAATCCTGTTTTTTCCTGACAAAAGTAAACTTAATTTTTCGTCATTTTTAATTCAAAGCACACTTTTAACTAGTACTCGGGGGGGGGGGGGGGGGGGGGGGAAGACAGTTACATAACAAATAGGAAGGAACAACTTCTTCCAAAAAGGATCAGTATGGTGGAAGGCACAAAGACAGGAGGAATAGAAAAAATAATAGAGAAATCAACATGATCTTTGCCTCGAAGTGACAAGCTCCAATTCTTTCAGCAATCTGAGTATACCTTGTGGACAGAGGTCAAAAATTCCTTATCAAGCATTTTATGACCAGAGAAAATTCTGCCACTCCTTTAAAAGCTGTTTGTTTGGTTTTTTTTAAAAAATATTCAGTTTAAAAAATAAAAATACTTTTGCTCCTTGCTTCAGCTTCAAAAGAATATTTAAGTAACTAGCAGACAGGACAGGTAAAGAGCTATAATATGAATAGGAGAGATAATTTCTCTTTCCGCTGAGAATTTCCAAAATAGTGATTCAACTTTACACCTTAAATCCATTTGTGATGAAAGTGAGAGTTTTGATATCGAATGTCCTAAGAAGGTATTCTTCAGGCTCCCCGGTAGTATGCCTCTCTAGGTCAACTCAGATCATCAAAGTACAGTACATAGTTTTCCATTTCTGAGATAAGAAAACTAATACATGCAAGAACCTGCACAGTTTGGAATATCTTGGCAGAGCATCTATTCATTTTAATCTGAAAGAGACTCCAGTCAAAAATACTGATTGCCATAGCCCATATATAGCAACACCGATGTCCAAACCACTCTGAAAAATGCTATGGGCAGTAGGTTTATATTGTTTTTCACAAACATCTAGCAAATGCAAGTCTTAGCAGTGTTTGATCCAGCTCCAAGGATGACTGGCAAACTGCTTCAGCATAGCTGAAAAATTTGCAGATGGGCAGATATTTCAGTAAAGACACAAAAGTTAGGCTTTTTTTTTGTTTAAAACACTACACAAATATATTTTAACACAGACATCTGGACTGAATTTTGTATCAGTCTCTCTTTATTGGAAATTACGCAATCTCATAAGGATACTATCACAGCAGACTCATTTTCCACTGTATATTTCACAAAAATAACTTTTCTAGTCATCAAATCTGCAGGTAGTGGTAACAATATTTGGAATATTTTGATATAACTCCCTAAAAGCCCAAGCTACTAGGCAAGCTGCTGATATTTAGAAATATTTCATTTTCTTATACGTCCTCGGTCTTTTCTTATTATTGACCCTAGTAACAATCTCATCTACCTCTTTCTTTGGCACACCAGTCTATTAAAAAAATCTCTATTTGATATACTTCACATTCCTTAGGTTTACACAATTTATTCCTGTAACTACTGAAAATCTGGTTTAACCCCTTAAGGCATCTGTGGAGCTACCACTATCTACAATACAAGAGATTAAATAGTAAAGTGCACATGTAAGGGCATCTTACATACATCACTGAAGCAGGTAATACACAATGTCTACTGGCATAATTTTGTCACACATAATACCAGGTCAAGAGCACAGTGAAATGCCTCAAAGAAAGGAATAAACTGGGTTGGGCACTGAATGCAAAGAAAAATTATTGAGCTTTTCTGAAGACTAAGAGGGCAGGAGTCTTCAAAATATGGCCAGGGGCTGGATGCAGCCCTTCAAGGTCATTTACTCAGCCTCCGGTCTAAACTTTAGACTTAAATCTAAAAATATTTGAAGGCACACAACAACAGCTATCCTAATTAACTTGACTATCTCATCATCCAAAAGCAGGCTCACACTTTCCACTGAAATATTAGTAAGTTTACGTTGGCGAAAATTGTTCTTCATTTCAAATATTGTATTGTTCTTACCATGTTTTCACCCCACTACAAATAAGACATGTGCAATGTGCATAGAAATTCATTCATGTTTTTTTAAACTATAGTCTGCCCACATAATAGCCTGAGGGACTGTGAACTCTATTTAAAAAGTTTTAGGACCCCTGCTTTAGGGAATATCGCTATCTCCTGAATCTCATTTCAGTTTAAAGCCACAGTTCTAATTAAAAGGAACCATAAAAACCACAGATCTACCTTAATGATGTTCATTCTTTATCCAAAGGGAAGGATGAGTCCTCTATATCATATTTTACCCCTTCCAACTGTTAAAGGAATGTTGTGCCTGAGAGCACCTCTCCAGCCATTTGTACCTGGGAGTGTGGGGATATGGGGATCCCCATCCTACTACTAAAAGGAATGGCCCTGAAATGCCTCCTTGCATGCCTGCTGTTTGGAAAGGGGAACAACAAGCTATACCAAAGGTTACACTGGCCAACATACATTTTGGTGCCTCAAATGTTAGGGCTATTTCTGCATATAGTCGACCTACTAATTCCAACAATGGCACCAGTTTTCCCCCATCAGCTCTAGATTTTGAGATACAGAACATATGGTATATACCAGCTGCCATCTGCTCACCCATAGAAAACCATGACAATCATATCTGAGAAAATAGAGCTGATGCAGTCTAGCCATTTTTTTTTTTACTAGTCATGTAAGGAGGATGGAGCAGGCATATCACAATAATGAATGCAGCCAATCTTGCAGCTTGCTTGAAGTGTGATCCCCTTCATCTCTTATATCTTAGCAAAGCAGCTTTCAGAGCCCCTGGCTGAAACCCGGGGGCAGAACAGCATCTCAACCGCAAGGAGTGGGAATGTAGGAGACTAAACTCACAGTCGATAAAGGCAGTACGTTTGGGGGAGATCTGGGCTACTGACTTGGGACCTGCTGGCACTGCCTGAACCGGCCTCCTTGTCAGAAGCAGATCTTGTAATATAAGCAGATACAGTCCTTCACATTCTTCTCCCAGAACAAAGATTCTTCACTCCAAGCTAAAAGCAAACAGTCTCAATTCTAGGGTTTCTCTGCAAAAATCTCCAGGCCCACATTCACTGTGACATTCTACTAGGTCTCAAATTAAGTTTGGCTCACAAAGATGTCCAACTAAAGGCACCACTTACCCATTAAAAACCCCGCAAAAAACACTGAAGAGTTCAGTGCTTGATTTTTTCCGTGCCCTAATTGATCCACGTGGGGAGGGAAAAAATTGAAATCTGTTGTTTGAAGATAGTATCAGAGTTCCGTAGGGTTCCATTTCATTACTGCAAAGGAGGTCAAATAACTGGAAGAGGGTAGTTGTTTCTTCATATTATGAGGAACAAAGATTCCAAAACGAATTTGCAAACATCCTGCTTGTTGAAGCAAGTGGGAGCTATTACCCCACTCTGAAAAATTTCCACTTACAGAGAAGAATTTTTCATGGTCCATTTTCCCATTTATTGAACTAAAAAAAATCAATCTACAAGCCACATTTGAGTTGCCAGGGAACATAATTGTAATGCTTTGTTGCAAGGAGACACACAGCTTTACATGTAAATCAGTATCATGCCATCTATTCTAGCCAATTCTTCATTAAATAAATAAGTATAATATAGTGGCTAACCATTTTGGAGCAGAAACAGGAATAAAAAATTATGGTTGTTGTTCTTATATTTCTTATATGACTCTCCCTATGGACTGAGATGGGAAACAACAGATTAAATCACACCAAAATAGACTTTTAACAACAATTAAACCCACAAACACTAATTAAAAACACAACCATCTAACAGAGCATACCATCAAGTTGTTGCTGGAAGAACTAAAATCAAATTTGTGCTCATCCATGCAGCTGAGTGATTGTGAATGAGCAATCAGACTAACTTATGTCACAGGACTATTATGTGGATAAAATAAGTTGACCCTTATGTATACTACCACCCCAAGATCTTTGGACAAAGAGCAGTGTACAAGTATGTCAAAACCTATTATGGGCAACAACTAGCAAATGCACACATCCCCTATTCATGCTGGGTGGCAGCATGAAGATTTATTATTACTTCCCAATCTATGATTGAGCTTTATTGTATTAGACCTTACTGGGTTTTCTATTTCTAATAATTGGTCACCCAACCAGATTGGAAGAAATGGTTCATTCAAAGCTGTTCAGCTGCAACAAAAATGTAAAGGACCCATTGATAAAAATTATGAGTGCTGTGTGAACAGAGTATACACACAGAGAGATGTGCCAAACGGAATACTAGACCCTGGGAACATACCGAGATTTACAGGCAGCAGGCTGAGAACGCTTAGAAGACATATATGTAAGATACAGAAGAGGAGACATGGAAAGACAGCATGTGCACGAACAGTACATAACCCTTTCTCCACAGGGCAGTTTACCATTAAACTGCCTGCGGGAAGGATCCTGAAATATTTCACTTCAATAGTGTTACACTTAAAATGTCATTGTTGCATTCATATTTTCACTGGTATGAAGATGTGGAAGGATATGTATATCCAAAAGTACATGTATAAATGGGAGGTTACTTACAGAACTCAATGCCACAGACTGTTCTCTTTAGGCTGCTTGGTATTCTTGAACTGTTTGGGGTCTGGTAATGTTGTTTTGTAGTTGGTTTATTTCTTGATGTACTGTTAAGCATCATTCTTAACAGCACATCAAGTGAGATAGCTGTTGGTCACTGAGCTAGACAGGCACCAAGGTGATTAACTAAGAAATTTATCGAACTGGCCATTGTCATGGAGCTAAAAAACCCACAGCAAGAAAATAGGCTATTTGATGTGGGAAAACACAGTGGAAGAAACAACAAACGCTGAAGTAACACCAAAGAGCAACAAGCAGTGATAAGCCATGTCTCTGCCTGATGATAACAGAGCATTCGATCTACACAAGTTGGCATCCTTGCTGGAAGAAAAAATCCAGATCTGAGGTCTGGATATTAAAACAAGATCACTTGGAAAGATGAAAATATGTGGGCAAAACAGGCTAATTAAGCACTTCTGGAACGATGACAGGGAGAAACAAATTATAAGCAGGAGGAAGAAAACTAGATGCAGAGGATGGGAACATGGAAGACTGTTATATGCAGGGAGAAAGCTAATCTAGAAGTAAAAATGCTCTATCTTTGGCACTATCAAACAATTTCAGGACTAGTCCACAGACAATAACAACAGCCACCCTGGGCTCACATCAAGCACGTTATGGCTCTCCAGAAGAAGTCTGGGTGTTATTTCCACCAGTCCTAGTGAGCATAGACAATAATAAAGGAAGACATAAACAAATGGAAGGCCACACATTCTCCAACCCTCTCTATTCCTGCTCTGTGGATCACAAAGGGGGACTACATGGCTTCTAATTGTGGAATGACTCCTGTGGCTGCCTGTGTAAGGTAGACATAGGGCATTAATTGACCACATGCTACTGAGGGGGACAGAGACAGCAATATGCCGCCCCAACCACTTAGCACCAAAGGTGTGTGGTGTCTTGAGGCATCTACAAAAACTTAGCAAGGTTTTAGGGGAAAAAATCTGACTATTGACACTTATTGATGAACTACATGGAAACAAATGATACCGCTGGATATAGCTCTGAATGTACTTCTACCACAAGGCTCTGTTACGGGATGAAGTGGATATAAATGGTGTTTCTGTCATTCATTTATCTTGAAAGACATGGCTTAGGAAGAGAGAGAATACTGGAAGCGAACGGCTGGCAACAGAGATTGTGATGTTGGGAAAGACTTGTACTCTTGGAACTTGGTTCAATTGTCTGTGTTGAAAGATTTCTGGAAGGAGTTACATCTCATGGGGGACTAGGAAGACCGAATTTAAATTACCAAAACAGTTAAAACATATTTAAATCATACATACAATGTATATGACAAAAGACAGCATCTAAAAACGCTGAACTCTCCTTCATTAGTGGTTTTTAAAACTGGCTGGATAACCATCTGTTATTAGTGAATTTCTTGCATCAGCGAAAGACTGGAGTAGATCACCTTTACAATCTGATTGTTAGATGTGGTGATGCTGAGTATTGGATTTCTTAAAACATTTGACAAGCTAATAAAATAATGTAGTAGTTTATCAGACAAAAGAACAACATGGTATTTAGTAAGTCAGTCACCAAGCCATTTAACATATAAAAGTGTTTCTGTCAGCAAGACATAAGCAACAGAACCAGATCTGGTACTGGTTGCAATTCAGGTGTATTGCATGCAGACTTTTTTAAAAATTAATTTTTATTGGTTTATGGTGCACACAGAAAACAAGACCGACATCAGAGGAAAACAAAACAAAACAAAAAAACAGAAAAAAATATATACAAAAGAGTATGCAAGTTTACAGAATGGTATACAGTCAGCACTCATTAAACGTATGAAAAATCAACTTTGATTGTACAGTTATTATACCTTAACATTTATTTCCCTCTAACCCTACACCCGTGAACTCAACCCCCATGACCTCCAACACCACTCCGTATGGATCACATAACTAACCCACAACTACCCACATGTCTTTTTTCACTAAATCCCCTTTATGGCAATCTTCAAATCTACTTTTGTCTTCTTTTCGAGATATCCAATTGCCAACCTCAATTTTTAAACACATTTTTCATTATTTCCTCCTCTGCTGCTATTTGTCAGTTTGGCCATTTGGATATAATCTACTCATTTATCTCTCCAATCCTTAATAGTTAACTCTTCCCCCCCCCTCCATGTTTTAGCTATTATTAGTCTCGCAGCGACAAAACAAGACTGACAAATTTCTTCATCTCCTGCGCTAATATACCTTCTAAATATTCCTAATAAGCACATTTCTGGGTTTTTCTTGATTTTTTTTTTGCTAATCAGTTTGTTTGCTTCTTTCGCCACTTTTTTCCAGAATTCTTTAACTATGTTGCAGGTCCACCATACGTGGAAAAAAGATCCCTTCACCTTCTTGCATCTCCAGCGAGCCCCTCGTCCTGTTTTCTCTATTTTAGCTAGTAACTGGGGTTATGTAGTCTCTGTAAAACATTTTAAACATATTTTCTCTAATTGAGCTGGCCACTGAAAATCTAAACCCCTTTTTCCAAAGATGTTCCCACTCTTCCAAATCGATATTTCTACCTACATCTTTGGCCCATGTGATCATAACAGTTTTTATTTGGTTGTCTACTAAATTGTATTCTAAAATATATTTGTAGAGCCTGGATATTAGGCCTTTGTTTCCCTTCTCGAAGATACTTTCTAACTCCGATTTATTAGAGGCAAATCCGACTTTTGCATCCTTCTTAAATCTGTCATGTAGTTGGACTTCTTGAAGGGAAGGGCAGACTCAGTCTCAGGGAGCACTCAGAAAAGTAACACCTACAACAACAACATTCAGCAAGGAGTTCGGAATTTATGACATGTGGGGAAAGGATGGAGGACCCACATTTGTTTGGCTTAGAGAAAAGAGCTAAATTGGTACATGATATCAGCTTGCAAATATCTAGACAGCAATTAAGATGACACGGAGCTCTTCACCTGGGTCACATGGAAAAGACAAGAATCAAGTCATGACTTTTGAAACATAGTTAGGCAATGATTCTATAAACATTGTGAAATCAACTGCTTCCAATCATTTTTTTAAAGGAAGTGAACATCCACCAAAAAAGGAAATGTCCTGCAGATGTAGTGGGCAGTTCTTCTCAATGCCACTGAAAAATTATCATCTAATCCCTTCAGGTCATGCACGAGCACCAACTTGTCCCTTCTGATTCATCAATTAGAGTACTGCTACTTAGAAAACTTGTCACTGATGCAGTTGCATGGTATGCTAAAGTAATACAGTTGATGTGTTGTCGAAGGCTATCATGGCCAGAATCACTAGGTCGCTGTGAGTTTTCTGGGCTGTATGGCAGGCATCCTCAGAGATGGCGAGGTCCGTTGGAAACTAGGCAAATGAGGTTTATATACTGTATATACTATATATACTTGAGTATAAGCCTAGTTTTTAGCCCTTTTTTAGGCTGAAAAAGCCAAGGGGGATGAGGGTTCTGGCAGGAAGGCGTAGGGTTGAAAGAAGGGCTTCTTTTACCCCCATGCCTTCCTGCCACGACCCTCACCTTTCCACACAGCAACCCAGCTCTCCTTCCTCTCCGCACCAGTCTTTCCCACTTTTTTCTATTTGTATACACACAGCATTTCCCTCAAAATGTATAGTTAAAATAAATTATGGTGATAATTGGAATGATACAGGTTAGAAGAATGATTTAATCAGAGTTGTACAGTCTTATGTTAAATTACAGTTTTATGTAAATATTCAAAAACATTTAACCTACTGATGCTTCAATTAATGTAATTCTATTAGTATCTATTTTTATTTTGAAATTTACGAATAGCTGCTTCATTTCCCACCCTCGGCTTATACTCAAGTCAATATGTTTTCCCAGCTTTTTGTGGTAAAATTAGGCGCCTCGTCATATATTCAGGTTGGCTTATACTCGAGTATATACAGTATTTGTGTAATGTCTAGGGTGGGAGAAAGAATACAGTTATTTTCAAATCTTGCCGGTTACAAAGTCTGTCAGGGATTACAGCACCATCACACTTTTCAAGGCACAGCCTTTTTAGATTCAGCTAGCAGATGACAAAACAGCATGTTAGCATGCCAAAATAGTATTTCCCTGCTCTTAAGAGGACAAACGACTGTCTCCTGCCAACTAACCTTCAGCAGATCCCTCACTCCACAGCTCTACTCTTCCAACTGTTACACTGTGTTAAAACAGCAAAATAAGATTTCTTTCCAAAAATGAGAGATGCCAACAAACCAGGCTAAACAAAAAACACAAAAAATGGCTTGCTTTTCATACCTTTAACACCAATCAAAGGTCCAGAAATTTAACACGCCAGGTCTTTTTACTTTATACAGGTAAGGAGTGATATCAGCTCGTCAAGTCCAACTGTGGAGCTGCTTTGTAAAAGATACAAGTTACAGTGGTTGCTAACCCTGTAAGTACCAAACTCCTGCAAAACCACTCAACTAATAAACAGAAAAGATGATGGAAATCGCTGCCAGATAGTTTAGTAGTTTATGTAATGTAGTAATCGTTTATTTTGTAACACGCTCATGCCTGCTATTTTTCTCTTTTCGTTATCAGCCCCGGGTTACTACGTGGGTCCGAGACTGCCAACAAAAACCAGGTGCTGTGGAAATACATTTCAAAGGAAGGACTGGGCAAAAGCACCTTCTCAGTACTCTTTGCAAAGCAAACTCTATGAAAAGGCACGGATTGAGGAAACTTGAAGGCACCTACTCAGAAGTAGTCAATAAGTCAATAAGTGCAAGTAATAAATAAATAAATAAATAAAGGTTTCCCCTTGATATTAAGTTTAATTGTGTCTGACCCTGGGGGGTGGTGCTCATCTAAACTGGAGAGCTGGTGTTGTCCATAGATGCCTCCAAGCAGGCCTGTAGCCAGGATATTGATTCGGGGGGGGGGGGGGGGCTGAGTTTGATTGGGGGGGGGCTGAGTCTGAGCCAAAGAGGGTCTACCCTAGCAAACCTTTTGTATTGTTACCCCAATACCCATGCATATGGCATATATTGAGCATGGTGATCAGATCATGATATGAATAAACATAACAGTTTAAATAATGCACCAGTAAGGCCTTCTCGTGAACCACCATGAGAATTTCGGGGGGGGGGGGGGGGCTGAAGCCTCCAAGCCCCCCCCTGCCTACATGCCTGCCTCCAAGGTAATGTGGTCAGCACGATTTCATGGAGCGCAGTTATCTTCCTGCCGATGCAGTACTTATTGATCTACTCACATTCCTTGTTTCCAAATTGCTAGGTTGGTGGAAGCTGGGCCTAACAGTGGGAGCTCACCCCACTCCCTGAATTCGAACCGCCAACCTTTCAGTCAGTAAGTTCAGCAGCTCAGCAGTTAAACCCGCTGCACCACCAGGGCTTAGTAGCTATTTTTTTCTGTGTGTGCTTGGAGTAGTTTTAGTGTATACAGATATTAACCAAAAAAATTGACGAACAACAGTCATAAAATCCTAGAGTTGGAAGATACCTCATGGGATATCCAGTCCAATCCCCTGCCAAGAAGCAGGAAAATCGCTTTCAAACCACTCCTGATAGATGGCCATCCAGTCTCTGTTTAAAAGCCTCCAAAAGGAGCCAAAGAAGGAGTGGTTCTGAAATCCACTTTCCTTCTCCCCTCAGTGACCTGCAGGCTTGACACAGGGAGAGTCTGCCCGCCAAGAATGGGCCAGGTCCACCATGCCATTGAGGACTCTTTGTAGGATATTAATATTACAATATAACGGTATAGTACAATATAGTTATATATAATACTGATATTATATATGTATGCATATATCTTGTAAGCCGCTGAGTCCCTTTCGGGGTGCGAAGGGCGGCATATAAATGCTGTAAATAAATAAAAATAAAAAAATACATAGGACAAGCCAAACACAAACCTACACGCGCCTACTTTGATATATACATAGATGAGGACGAGAGGGGATCCCTCCAAGCGGCGTCACAAAGTTACCCCTCCCTCAGCCCTGTTACCAGGACAACGCTGCCCCTCGCCCCCCACCCTCCACGTTGCCAGAGTAACGGCCACACCAAAGCTTCTCCCCCCCCCGTTGCCAAGGGAACGCCGCTCCCCCCTCCCTCCCCCAGGGCGAAACGGTCGTCTCATACCTCGCGCTGGCAACCGCCACTTTCCTCACGCCTCCTTCACCTTCGCTCGGCTCCTTCTCTTCAGAAAACGCTCACGGGGCCAGAGAGGGAGGGAGAGGGGGCGGAGCCTAAGGAGGAAGCGCCGCCTCAAGCCCCAGAGAAGCGTGAGGGGGAGGGGGAGGAGAGTAGGCGAGGCCAGGGCACCGAGAAGAGCGGAAAGAGTGGGTCGTGGAGCGCGCGGAAGGCGTCTCCTGAGCATGCGCGGAGAGGCCTGTGGTTTGCGAGAGCCTGTGGCCCTGACAATAGAACGCGAAGCGCGTTTACCTCCCAGCGTCCGAGAGCGTCTTAGCCAATCACGAGAGAGCCGGTCCGTGACGTCACATAGGGGTATTCTAATAGGGTTTTCTTAGGAAAGGCATGATTAGGGGTGGTTTGCTTCCTCTGATATCTCTTCCCCACGACCACTCTTCCAATATCCTAATCTGGCAGGAACAATGTGAAGTAATCCTTTGTCATTGACCTTCAACTGCTTTTATAATGTCCCAGAAGTGGTTGGCAACACTTTGACTGTTAGCATGGCTCAATGCTATGGAATCAAGGGAGGTGTAATTTGGTGAGGCACCAGCACCTCTTGGCAGGGAAGGTCTTGCAAAACTACAACTCTCTCGAGTCCATAGCATTGGGAAATGGAAATTAAAGTAGGTTTTTTTCGTGTCAGGAACGACTTGAGAAACTACAAGACCTTACTACCTCTGAGGATGCTTGCCATAGATGCAGGCGAAACGCCAGGAGAGAATGCTCTTAGAACGTGGCCATGTAGCCCGAAAAACCTACAACAACCCAAACTGCAAGTTGCTTCTGTTGTGAGAGAATTGGCTGTCTGCAGGGACATTGCCCAGGGACATTGCCCGGATGTGTTACCATCCTGTGGGAGGCTTCTCTCATGTCCCCGCATGGGCAGCTGGAGCTGACAGATGGGAGCTCACCCTGCTCCCCAGATTTGAATCACCCATCTTTCAGTCAGCGGTTCAACCGGCACAAAGGTTTAGTCCATTGTGACATTGGGGGTTCAGTTAAAGTAGTATGGAACTGTATTCTACAGTGTTGATGCACCTCCTGGTATCTTCCTCCTCCTCCCACTTTCCTCTTATTCTCATGTTGCTGAAAACCAGGACCCCAAAATGAAGTTTAGAATGCCCCCTTAGGTGCCAGCAATGGAGACTGCAATGATCTTTTACTCAGTTTCAGATGACTTTTCAATGAACTTGCTATGAATTGGACAAGCACTATGAACAAGCACTATGTACACACCCCACACCCTGGGAATGTCTCAGAATTTTAGTTTAGGAAAGGCCCTAATACAGTGATTCTCAACCTGTGGGTCCCCAGATGTTTAGGCCTCCAACTCCCAGAAATCCTTACAGCTCATAAACTGTAGGCCAAAACACCATGTTCTAGAAGCATTCTCTCCTGACATTTCGCCTGCATCTATGGCAGGCATCCTCAGAGGTTGTGAGGTCCATAGATGCAGGTGAAACGTCAGGAGAGAATACTTCTAGAACATGGCCATATAGCCCGAAAAACCTACAACAACCCAATATAAACCATGTCTCCATGGGTACTCTGGCAGATTGACAAAGGACAATGACGACTAGAATTGATTTGACAATGTGGAATGAATTTACGGACTCTGAGCTGGTGAACGTTGAGCATTAGACTGGTTTTATGGATTGTGATGTATAATTGATTGTTTTAATTGTTTTATAATTTCTGTTGATATATGTTTTTATCTTATTGTTTGTGTTGGCATCGAATTGTGCCTTTTGTAAGCCGCCTTGAGTCCCCTCACGGGGGTTGAGAAGGGCGGGGTAGAAATGCGCTAAATAAAATAAATAAATAAATACACTGATTTATTCTGTCTGGAACTGTTGACATACTTATTTAGCCAGAAGGTTTTTCATAAAGTGCCGTAGTATCAGTTTGCATGTAATTGAGCAAAGCCTAGATATTTAATTGAGACAATGTTTTCCAGTGTGTGGCTATTTCTAAAGGACTGCCACCAAGAGTACAATGCAGGTTTTTGTGAAGAGGCAACTGTTTTCACAAGAGATGGACAATCCTTACTTGAGAACAAAACTAATGGTTAGAAATGTATCAAAGGGACTGATTACTAAACCTTGAAAAGATATGACGTTCTTCTTTTGTTCTTTTTGAGAAAGAATCGGATGTTCTGTGACCTTTCCTCTATATCCTAAATAGCAGAACTCCTGAAATCCTGTTTCCATCATCCCAACAGTATTACTCGAGAGCTCACAAGGCTTGTTGGGTAGAGTTTTTCCTGTTCATAGTGAAGTTGAAGGTACTAAGAAAAGAGGGAAACTATGGGCTCTTCCAGACATTTGAAGGAGATCTGGGCTACTGACCCGGGACCTGCCAGCACTGCCTGAGCCGGCCTCCTTGTCAGAAACAGATCTGGTAGTAATATAAGCAGATCTAGTCCTTCATATTCTTCCCTCAGAACAAAGAGGGCTAAAAGCTAAAAGCTAAAAGCTTTCTCTGCAAAAATCTCCAGGCCTAGCAGAACTGTGATATTCTACTAGGTTTCAAATTAAGTTTGGCTCACAAAGATGTCCCACTGAAGAGGGAAACTACGAGCCCTTCCAGACAGGCTCTGTATCCCAGAATCTGATCCCAGGTTTGTTTGTTTTTTTTTAAATTTTAAACTGGATATGAGTCCACACTGCCAGATAATTTGGGATAAACAGAAAAGCTGGGAGCAGATCTTGGGATATAGGGCCTGTCTGGAAGAGCCCTAGAATACAGAAGGATTGATTCAACTAAGGAAGTTCAAAGCCAATTGATAGTGGCTTTGGTAAGTGAACAAGGGAACAAGAAGCTGTAGACACACTTGCCCCTTTCTTCAAATTAAAAAAAAAAACAACACAAAGAAGATGCTCTAAACTTGCATTTGATACTGATCATCATCAGGAAGTTTTTACGTTATGATCCATTTTCTGACTCCCAAGAGATGAAAGGAATGCTCTTTTTTCAGGTCTTTGAGTCTACCAGTCAGTGTTTTGGCCTTTTGTTGCTACTGCTGCTGTTGCTGCTGTTATTTTATTGAATAATTCAAATTATTTGAGTTTTATTTAATCCATATTAATAGAGAAGGGAGTAGAATTGAGGTTTTTTTTAAAAAAAATGCCAAATCTGCCCACTTCCCACATTGTCCCACACATTTTCAAAACCTCCAAAGCATATTTTTAGGAACTGTGAAGAAAGAAGAGATGAATCAAACATTTGGAATTTGGAAGTAATTATAGGTATCTTGTTAACCACTCCAGATTAGAACTAAATCCAAAATATACAATTACTGGTATATATTTATAGGGTCAACAAAAAAACATATCTGGTAAAATCATACAGGAGAAGGAAAAATGACACAAGAAAGTCACTAGCCTACATTTTGTCTTAAGATGTTTTACTGTTGTCCATTCAGATTATTTCACTAGCAGGCTATTAGTGTAGTCAAAAGCCACATTTGTCCATGTGAGGACTGGGAAACAAAGAGCAGTAAAAAACAGATAGTCAAAATTGGTAGAGCAGCTATCATTTTTATTACTTTTACTGCTACAGATGGCTTTACTAAGTATCAAGAGAAGAATATGGCCTCATGCTGTTTCCTCTACAATGACAATTTGGACAGGGGAGTATGTTAGTCCCACAAGCCAGTGGGTTTTGGAGTCCAGATGAATTTTGAAGCAGTTCAGAACATTTAGTTAATGTCAAGAGATAGGAAAGATACTTTCAAAAATTGTAGCAATGACAATAACTAATTCTTTTCAGGCTTGGAACTATAGCTAAAATTAAATAGTATGTAAAAGTAGCTTTACAAGTTCTGCAAAAAAAAATGCCGATTATATCAACTGGAGCATCCTGTGAACAAAATTCACACAATCTCTTTTTATCTTCCTACTAACCTTGTGACATAATTTAAGATTAAATAGTTGTTTGCATAAAGCTTCCTCAAACTCCCAATGAACTTCAAGGATTAACATCAGATTCAGATAAAACAAAACATAATGGCCCCAAGGTAAACCATTGTTTCAGAATAGGCATGTAAACACAATATTTAGTGATTCCTTGCCAGAAAACATTTTGCTTTATAGGAATGATTTGCCCAAAGGGTATTGACCTTAAGATCACAAGACACAGATAGCACCTGGATGGCTGACATGTTGAGTGAAGCCAGCTGGTATTTTCCAGTTGCTGTCATTCCTTTCATTCCCTCTCCATGTCGATCAAGCCTTCCTTTCCGTACCATATTGGAGAGGAGGGATATATGTGAAGCGAAACATATGCAGGGAAGGTTAGGACCCTTCCAGACAGGCCCTATATCCCAGGATCTGAACCCAAGTGTTTCAGCTTTAAACTGGATTATATGAGTCCACACTGCCAGATAATCCGGGTTAAACAGAAAACTTGGGATCAGATCCTGGGATATAGGGCCTGCCTGAAAGGGCCCTTAAACTCCTTCCCCTTGCTGCCATTGGTCTGTTCTATAACTTCTATATATATAACAGTTTATTATTTATGCAGGTGTTTTGAAGACACCTCAAGAGGTACATTGTGAATTTAAAAGGCTACTTTAAGTGTATTTATTATATTTTAATCTGTTTTTACCACACTGTAATATTTAATTGTTTTTTTAACTTTCGTATTTCTCTTTTTAAACTTTGACTATAATGTGGGATTGTTAGCCTTGAGTCCTCACGGGGAGAAAGGCGGGGGTATAAATAAAGTTGATGATGACAATACATGATTTGATTGAAGCCTTCAGTAGAAGATGGAATGTATCATTGGATATGTTTCTTTCTTTAGGATATGCACTGAAGTTTTAAAATCATGTCACCTTTCACGCCTCACCTGTTGAGAATGTCTATCTGTGACTATACTAAAGCCAATTTTTCAAAGCTATGGAAAATGGGCATATTCACATTTGGAAATGTGAATAAGTAAAAAGTTATGGAAAATAGGCACATGTGCCACATATCCGAAATAAGGCAAGGAAAATGTTTAATGTACAGATATGTGTGTTTTAAAAATCTTCCTTATCCATCTTGATCAATGCAAGGTTTTCAAGAATGACAATAAAGTGTTTGGTTTGGTTTGTTTTTCTAATTTTATCTAACTGGAATATTGGGCTGGACCGGATTCCTAATTACACTATTAAAATGGCCACAACTCGTAAACAGTTTGCTTCGTGTTTTACTCAGTGAATCATGGAGGGAAGGAAGGCAGTAAACCTTTGCTAGTAAACGTGGTCAGCAAAAATAATTATCTCGTGCTCTCAAGTAAATAACACAAATACAGATGAAGCCTGCCTGCTCTGGCTTATGGCAAACAGCGAAGAGACAGGGACAGGCTGTGTGGGTGCAACTCTCTTTAAAGGCTTGTCTTAGGAAGCAGCAGTGTATCAAATGTGAGGTTTTGTCTCATGCATATATAAAAGTCATAGTATGTATTTTGTCAAAGGTAAAAGATAATTTTTTTTTTGGATCCGGAGGCAATACACACATAAGTGACTATGAGCGTGGTAACAAAAGCATAGTAAAGAAACATGAACCATTCAAGTTTTCCCCCAGTTTGTTGTTGGGAACCCCTGGATCAGCAAGCAGCATGCAGCACTTGTCTGGACTCTTCCTCTTCGAGGTTAAACATTGGCTGAGATGTATAGATTTTTATATCTTACTAGCTTGGGTACCTGGTGTTGCTGGGTTAGGGATCTGGTAAAGATAAACATTTGAAAAAGCCATTTTTTTTTGTATTTTATGAATGGCCCTGTTAGAAAATGCATAAGGATTGTAAAATTCAATTCCCACCATCTTTTGACATGCCCCCCTAAAACCTATCAGTGTTTAAAGTTTCTCATGTTGCGTCTGTGTGCCAAGTTTGATCCAGATCCATTGTTGTTTGGGTTCACCGTGCTCTCTGGTGGTAGGTGAACTACAACTCCAAAACTCAAGGTCAATGCCCACCAAACCCTTCCAGTATTTTCTGTTGGTCACAGGAGTTCCAGTATTTTCACAGTGGTGTGTGGATGTGGGTGGACTATAACTCCTGCCATCCTCTGTCATTGCTTTCAAATCTCAACAGTATTTTAAGTTGGTCATGATGAGTGCCAAGTTTGGTCCAGATCTGTCACTGGTGGGGTTCACAGTGATATCTGGATTTGGATGGACCGCAACTCCCATTGTCCAAGGGCCATCCTCCCTCCCTCCCAAAGCCCACGTGCTTAAAGCTGATCCGACATGGCAAATATCTCCCCATAATTCTATAAGATAACAGAAGGGGAGTAAAGGTCAACCATCTGAGCTAAAGTATCCTACCACATTCCAAGGCTGTACTGTTCTGGTCAATATTTAACCATGAAAGAAAACATCCTGTTTTCTTAAAGGAGACCTAGACTCATTTATGGCTCTTTTAGGGGCTATAGAAAGAGACAGGAGCAATGAGTAACTAATCTCGTCACACTAGTTCACTGCAGAATTCTGGGGTTTGTAGTTTAGGGAGGAGTCTTTAACAGCCTCTCTAAACTACAAACTCCAGAATTCTGCAGGAGGCAGAAACCGGATTTAAAGTGGATTCATTATCAAGTGTGATGAAGTGGTGAGTACACCTGGCTTGCCTCTTTGAGATAACAATATTCTTCTGCGGGTTTCCACTGCAGTTTGTATACATGTATGCTTGCTTGTATCACAACCTTTAGAAGTCACCAAATGAGAAAAACAAGCCTTGAAGAACCCTAAAGAGATACTGAAATCCTTTAAAAGGCACCAAATGGACAAAACAGGTCCCGAACAACTCTAAAGAAGCTCTGAACAACCTTAGAAAGGAACCAAATGGGCAAAACGGCCCCCAAACAACCCTAAAGAAGTGCTGAACAACATTTACAAGTCACCAAATGGGCAAAATGGGATCTGAATAATCCTAAGGAGGCCCTGAACAACATTTAAAAGTTACCAAATGGGCAAAAAAAGGACCTGACTAACCCTTAAAAGGTCCTGAACAACCTTAGAAAGGCACCAAATGGGCAAAAAGGACCTGACTAACCCCCCCCCCCCTTCCCTGTTATGTCAGCTCCACTGTCTGCTGGTCCATTTCCAAGCCCAATTCAAAGTGCATTTTTGGCCTATAAGGCTCTATACGGTTCTGGCCCAGCTGACTTGTTTGAACGCATCCACCCCTACGTCCCACCTCGTAATCTACGATCATCCGGGGAGGCCCTGCTCTTGCTCCCATCAACAGCACAGATGCGTCTGGCGGGGACGAGAAACAGGGCCTTCTTGGTGGTGGCTCCCCGCCTATGGAACACACTCCTGATTGAGGTAAGATCGGCTCCCTCCCTCCTGGCTTTCCGAAAGAAATTAAAATTATGGTTTTGGGACCAGGCTTTCGGACAATAGATGCAAGCAGCACTTTAGAAGGACATTGACTGGAACGGCGATACGGCTGATGAGATTGTTTTACGGTTTTAATGATTGCTTATGTATTGTTTTTAACTATGACTTATGTTCAATTGTGGTTTTATTATTGTAATTGCTATGTAGTGGTATCGTAACGGTACCCATTGTAAGCCGTCCTGAGTGCCCCTTCGGGGGTTGAGAAGTGACGGGATAGAAATACGGTAAATAAATAAATAATGAAGAGGCCCTGAAAACCTTAGAAAGGCACCAGATGGGCAAAACGGGTCCTGAACAACTTTTAAAATGGAAAAAAACGGGCCCTGAATAACCATTAAAAGTCACCAAATAGACCAATTGGGCCTTGAACCTCCTTGTGGTTCAATAGATCTAAACCAAACTTGACATGCATACTCTTCATTATCCAACTTAAGATATTCTATCATGCTTTTCAGAGCTGGACCCTTAAAACAAATTAAAAGGAATGTGTATCTCCAGCATTCAGATACAATCACAAGAGGGCAGTATATAAAGGATTTTCTATTGGTCTTCAATGCAATCCCCGACTGGGGCCAAACTGCTTAGCTTCAAAGAAAAGGCTTTCAGGGGGTCAGGCCACATGAACAAGTAGAATCAGAAAACGGTCAGGAAATGTATAGGCAGACAAGGTGGCATCCTCATGAGCGGGCCCAGCACGACTCTTATCATGAGGCAATAGCACATCCCTGAAGTTCACAGCAGGGACATCCAGACCAAAAAAAGGAAATAAGTAATTTAATGAAGATTTATATTTTAAAGCGTGTGTGTCTACTCAAGGCAGAAATTCAAATTTTATAATGGTGCTTGCTCAATGCAACAATTTCAGATTTTATTTAAACAAAATTGTCTACATCAGGTTGTTGTTTACACCTTTCTATTTGGACTAGAGTGCAACTCAATGCCGAGAGAGTTTGGCTCGCTCATAGTAACAATTACTAATTAGCTTTTGTACTTGGTGTTGTCTAGTTAAGCATTTTCTAATGCTATTTATTAGACATACTCATTGTTAGCTTTGTGATATTATCAATTGTCCCATTAGAAAATGCGGACCTGGGCAATGCTGGGTGTACAAGCTGGTTTTACAGGTATTGTTAAGCCTCCGTATATGCTATGGATGATGCGACAAAATGTAAAGATCTAAGTTACCAACGTATTATGACAAGGTTAGTCAAGTCTTTAAAGGGACAATGAAAGTGAGGTTCATGGGCCACATGCACCCCAAAAGCTATTTTTTGTGAAGGGCCCTTATTGGGATGGCCAGGTGAACCAATTGAATTTAGTCATCTGCGTTTCAGCCAGAATTCACAGGAATCAATATTCTTTTTCAGTTGAGCCGCTACCCAGTGTCTTGCAGACTGGCACTTGCTATGGACCACGGTTTTCAGAAGCAGTCATGTAGATGTTTTAGTTTTCAACATACAGTTGTCTTTGCCAGCTTGGATAGGAACTCATCCAAAAATATGGGGAGCCAAAGGTTCCTCATGTATGGCTTGGACCCCAAGACCTGAGCATCATCTTACCCTATATGAGCCTGCCAACACCCTCCAGTAGTCCCAACTCGCAGGAACAGCCGTAATGACTCCTTTTTGAGATGCATTTCAGATGCTGCTGAGCTGCTGACCTGAAGGTTGGCACTTCAAATCCACAAGACGGAGTGAGCTCCCAGCTGTCTGTTCTTGCTCCTTGCAGTTTGGAAACATGCAAATGTGAATAGATAAATAGGTACCGCTTTGGCGGGAAAAGGCAAAGAGATGTTCCAAGCAATCTTGCCAGCCACACAACCAGGAGGTCACAATGCAGGCTGAAAATGGAGAAAAGCACCTCCTCACAGCCCCAGAAGCCAGAAATGAAAGGAGAAGCCTCTGCCTTTGTTTGTGTTTGTGTGTTTCATTGTATATGATTGTAAAGGCATTGAATGTTTGCCTGTGTATGTAAATACTGTAATCTGCTCTGAGCCCCCTAGGGGTGGAGGGCGGAATATAAATAATGTTTATTATTATTGTTATTATTATTATTATTGTTATTATTATGCCTGTTTCCCTCTAATACTGTACTTTCTCCCGCTCTCTTTTCTTCTTCCTCTTCCTTCCTTTTTGTTCCCTTCTTTCCCCCCCTTCCTTCCCTTATCACTTTTCTTTATTTCCTTTCTCTTTCCTTCATCTTTCTTTCTCTCCTTTCATATGCTTTCCTTTTGCCTTTCTGTTCCTTCCTTCCTTATGTCTTCCTTCTTTTCTTCCTCCACTCCGTTAATCTCTCTCTCTCTCTCTCTCTTCATTCCTTCCATTAATACAAGTCACCTAACAGCAGCCTCTTCACTCTCTTTCTTTCCTCGTCACATCACAGAGGGCCCTTTCTCCACCCAACAGCATATCCTTCACAAATCCAAAACAAATCCACTTTGATCCTTTTCTTTCTGTCTGCTCTGGGCCTGAAAAGGATGGTTCTTTTAGCTCAAACCCAGCAGTTATTTTAAATTTAAATAGAGGGTATGGATTGTTGTAGGTTTTTCGGGCTATATGGCCATGTTCTAGAGAAGCATTCTCTCCTGAAATTTCGCCTGCATCTATGGCAAACATCCTCAGAGGTTGTGAGGTCTGCCAAGTCTGGCCCAGATCCATCAAGCCAGGTAGAAGCCTTTGTGGTACAAATGGACAAACATACATACATTCATATAATTAGGCTGAAAAAATGCGGTATAGAAATAAAGCAAATAAATAATAAATATTTGGTTGTAAATATACACGGATTAGGAGGGAGTATTTGAGGTTTCTATGAAAGATGTTTTCTTTTTGGTACCCAGATTGGTCCCTTTTGAGAGGTTTTCCACTGCAGTGAGAACACCTCATTATTTGGAAGTAAAGCATTGGCCTTCCGGGATGTGCTTTTATTCCCCCGGTGATGGTATGCTTTCTTGACCCCTCCTAGTCGTATTTATAGTTTTAGCTGCTTGGTTTTATATTTTATGTGCTGTTTCATCTTTTATGGCCACTTTTATGTTGTTATTGTAGCTTTATTGATGGGTGAGCTGTCTTAGGCAGTTTAGGAAAAGGCAGGGTGGGTTTTTTTATCAATAGATTTATTTATTTGGCAAGTGTGCTACAGGTTGCTCTTGTCCATATAAGAATGATGGTGCAGAAAGAATAAAGAATTACTCTTTTTGTTTCATAAGGATCATTGCCGGGCCAGCAAGCTGTCAGCAAAATAAATAGATTCCTGGGAAGCAAAGCATTGGTCATATTATCTCCCAAGGGCTACTTTAAGAAGATTAAAGCACTCAGTATTTTTTCTATTAATAGGTAGCGATGTCATATCCAGCAGGAAAGGTTACTCACCCCAGATTTCTAGACACTAGCTGCAAAGGCGCCACTATCATTGTCTACTGAACTGGATGGATCTTTCTAATGTGCAGAACATGCAACAGTGTAAGGACTCCCCATTTTGGCTTGAAAATGAAGAAGTTTTCAAGGTGAGCAAAATTTGGGCTGAATGCTTACTGTTGAGTCCCTGTCCTTGAGAGAAAGCTGCATAACACTTGGCAGGGATAATAAATCTGACTGTAGCACTAAGCTATATAAACTAGATTTTATGTTCCCTGCCTGTAGTAATGATTTCTTGTTGTTGTTGTTGATGACCCTAGAGTTTAGTCAAAGCCTAGCCTAACCTAAAATGTCGTATTTATCAAGAATTTTAGGCAGTGGTGTCTCCAGTGTTTTAGGCAGTGGTGTAGTAACCCTGCTCTGGTTTTCAATTTGAACTTTAAAGGAGCTTTATTGTCGAAGGCTTTCATGGTCAGAATAACTAGGTTGCTGTAAGTTTTTCGGGCTGTATGGCCATGTTACAGAAGCGTTCTCTCCTGACGTTTCGCTCACATCTATGGCAGGCACCCACATGGACGGAATCACTAGGTTGCTGTAAGTTTTTTGGGCTGTATGGCTGTCTGACAGAATCATTCTCTCCTGACGTTTCACCCACATCTATGGCAGGCATCCTCAGAGTTTGCCTCTGAAGAGGCCTGTCATAGATGCAGGTGAAATGTCAGGTGAGAATGATTCTGTCAGACGGCCATACAGCCCAAAAAACTTACAGCAACCTGGCCATGCCATCCAAAAAACTTTGAGCAACTTTAAAGGAGCTATCTAAAGAACTAAGCCTAAAGCAAGGGATTTAGTCTGAATTTTAAGTGACTATGCAATATGTTGAACCCAAAGGAGCCTTGGACAGCTAGTTTACAGTTCAGACTAAAAGCCAGAACAGAGATCCCACTGACATCACAGCCATCAGCAATTTTCATTTTCCGAGAATATCTTGCTCTAAACTAGGTGTTGGTTTCTGTATAGAGATGTCTATGTAGAATGCAGCCCAATGCATTTTCTACATTGCATTCCCAATTTTCCCACTATAGATTTTTTTTTATAATTTTAAGCTGCTCAAATATCTTATTAAATAAAATAATCATTTTATAATAAAATCATTATTAAAATCTTGTCCCTTTTAATTTCTTTCTCCTCAATGCTAAAAAGTGGTGCCCGGTGTTTCTTTATCCGAAGAGCAGTCCTTTTGGCATCGTGACCCACCTGTAGCGATGGCTGCCCTTTTTATCAACAAGACGCTAATTGTGAACAACAAGGATAACGATAAGTTGGAACTGGAACGCGAACTCATCTGCGCGCTGGAGAACAAAGTCATGCTCCTGTATTTTGGCTCCAGCGAGTGTCCTGAGTGCAAAGAGTTTGCGTCCGTCCTGAAGGAATTTTATGTGAGGCTCACAGATGAGTTTTATGTGGAGAGGGCTTCCCAGTTGGTTCTGGTCTATGTGTCGCTCGATGAGACAGAGGAGAAGCAAGAGGAGTTCCTGAAAAAGATGCCCAAGAGGTGGTTGTTTTTATCCTTCGATGATGAATTCAAGAGGTAAGAATGCTTCAGTTTAACCCAAGCAATGCTCATATTCCGAGTAAGATGTATTTGCTTAATTTGCATCATTTACTGACTACGTTTTAACCTCTCAAATAGCTAATATTTATCTCAATGATTGGAGAAAACGTTACATGAAGAAAAAACATTGTCAAAGCAGTAAGAACATTAGAGTTGAGTGAGATCTTATATTTTATTAAGTCCACACACCTCTGTTCAGTGTAGGATCCCAGGACACCCAACTATCTCTGAGAGTTGGGTGTCCAGCCTTTGCTTATACTTCCAACAATGAGAGCAGGTCAAGCCATTGTCACCTTGCTACTCAGTTCTTGGAAGAAAGCTACTTACATAGCAGAAGAAGGTTAATTTGTTTTTTGCTGGGATACTTAAATGTGTGTGTGAAGACAAGGGGGATAGAGCAATTTTTTAAATTATCCAGCTTCTACAGTACTGTTGGCAACAAAGATGTGGGGTCGTGATTATCAATTGTGGTCTAACTCAGCATTATGAGACTTGGTAATAAACGGTACTCCTATCTGATTAGAACAATAAGAAAATGTTAAATGCAACTTTTCCTTCTAGGCGTTATACTGCTTGCATCATTTATGGCCCACACTAATATCAGGAGTTGTAGTCCACCATTTCTGAAGGACATCCAATTTGGAAATGTTGGATTAAATATTTTGAACAGTGGGAGAAATTTGCAATGATGTCAAATATTATATATGATATTTATAATCTTGATTAATTTCCCCCTTCCCCTCTTTATTAGGTTATATGTTGTAATAAAATTGTTGTGCTCAAGCACACAGCCCTGTATTGTATGTCTCTGGTTTCTGGAGGCAAGAGGTACATAATATGATGATATCGCAACATTGAATAAGTGAACCTACATTTTGTGTGTAGAAGAAGGAGGAGGACCTGATGTAGCAATACCAGGTTAAGGTTGTATCCCTTATGTTGACTATAATATACAGTTACATCCCAAAGTGGTAGATCAACAGAGGAAATGAGCAATCACCAAACAGCTATGCAATTATGTCTCTGAGGGCTTTCCAGAAAAAGGCTCAAATAATAAATAATAATCTTTCATTCAGAACATTGAATTCTACAAGGAGTTTATTGCTAGTGATTTTCTAATGTTCCTTCCTCTTGTTTCTTACCACACAAAATTAGTTATGGAAAGACAGGATGGCTGCAGTGAATTTTAAGTGGCAGTGCTGAGAGCCACCAACCTGTATCCACTGTTTTCTATGTGAATCCATGTGGTCTTGTAATTGGAGTGTAGGAGATCTAGTGCCTGATCTCTGCTGAGCCCTGAAACTCACTAGGTGACTTTGTGGCAATCTCTTTTCCTTGCCTGACCCAAGTCACAAATTTGTTGGTCTAGTGTGCATGTGTGAAATGCAAGGACAGTGGGGAGAATCTACACACAACATCATTTTATGTGGCCCTTGAGGTAATCACTGCCAGAGCAATGAAGTTACAATAAAGGTTGAGAGGAGACATAATGGCCATGTATAAATTTGTGAGGGAAGTCATAGGGAGAAGGGAGCAGGCTTGTTTCTGCTTCCCTGGAGACTAGGACACGGAACAATGGCTTCAAACTACAGGAAAGGAGATTCCACCTGAACATGAGGAAGAACTTTCTTACTGTGAGAACCGTTCATCAGTGGAACTCACTGCCCCAGACTGTGGTTGAAGTTCCTTCTTTGGAGGCTTTTAAGCAGAGTCTGGATGGACATCTGTCAGAGGTGCTTTGAATACGATTTTCCTGCTTCTTGGCAGAATGGGGTTGGGCTGGATGGCCCATGAGGTCTCTTCCAACTCTAGGATTGTATGCTTCTATGATCCTATGCAGTCTTACAATTACAAATGACCATTTGAAGGCAACCATGAGGCCGATGTGGCCCTCAGTGAAAATGAGTTTGAGCATTGGACTATGACTTTGGAGACCAGAGACCCAAAAACCCAACTGTTATAGTTATCTTAGGGCGCCATAGTCAGTAAAGACTTAAGCCACATAACAACAACAGCACCAAGATGATGAAAGCTGTGTATATCACCTTGAGCTCATAGAGGCAATACTGGGTACAAATGTAACTAATAAATGAACTCATTTTTCTAGGGAGCTGGAATTGAGATTTTCTGTGAAGACCCCTCCAGTGGTGGTGGTGCTGAAGCCAAACGGAGACATCATTGCTGCAAATGCTGTGGAGGAGATCAAGCAGGCTGGCACAGCTTGCTTCAAGAACTGGCAGGAAGCAGCAGATCTGGTGGAGAGGAACTTCCGGCTACGAGAGGACTTTGACTCTTTGACTTTGCGGAGCATCACACATCCCCTCCGTCGACTGAAGTACAAAGTGGCAAAGGACAAAAGGAGAAAGAAAGACAACGATGAGGATGAGGACGAGGACAATGCATTCTCCTGATGGGGCATTTCTTCTGCAAAGGAACTCACTCTCGCTGATCTGCTCTCTTCCCAAGAAGAATGGATGTCATCTACTGGTTCTGCATCATATGAGCACAGCAACTGTCATTAAGCAGAGTCATCAGACAATCCGAGCCCTGGCCTATTATTATTATTTTTCTAAATTACATTTCTGGCCCTTATTGCTATAACAATACTCTTGACAATATGTTGATAAAACTTAATTGATCTTTATTAAAATTTCAGAACCTGCGTGGTGCATGACATGAATGTGTGAATCCCAAAGGTGAGATTTTTCCCCTCCACTATTTTCACAGGACATTCTCAGTACAGTCTAGCCTCATTCTCCATGAAAGGAGAAACCAAGTAAAATAAAGGTACACAAATATAGTTTATCCACTGTATCTGCAGGAGTTCAGTTCCAGGAACCACTGCAGATATGAAAAATGCAGGTGATTGTGCCCTATATTATCAAATAGTGGCAACATGAATGCACGTGCTTCAAGATGTCCAAGTTCACATAATCACCATTTACTGCTATGGGTGAAACGATCAGCGATCGCTTGAGCTTCGGAATATAGAGAGTATACTTGCGTACCCTCCATATACTGTATACTTTTTGTTCTTTGCACATTTTATACAGGTCAAGACTGCTGGAGTTAAATTGCCTTCAATTTTTTAGTTAAGGAAAAGCATGATCAAGGACAGTTGGAATAAAATACAGGATTGGGCAGAAATTTTGGACTTCAACACCCATAATCCATTAGGTAAGGGGCTGTGGTGGCGCAGCATGTTAAACCACTAAACTGCAGAACTTACTGATCAGAAGGTTGGCGGTTCAAATCCATGGACAGGGTGAGCTCCCGTTGTTAGCCCCAGCTTCTGCCAACCTAGCAGTTTGAAAACATGCAAATGTGAGTAGATCAGTAGGCACCATTTTGGTGGAAAGGTAATGATGCTCCATGCAGTCATGCCAGCCACATGACCTAGGAGGTGTCTATAGACAATGCCGGCTCTTCGGCTTAGAAATGGAGATGAGCACCACTCCCTAGAGTCGGGCTCAACTAGACTTAATGTCAAGGGGATACCTTTACCTTTACTTAATCCATTAGGTATCATATAAGTGATATTATATTTGCTGCATCATAGAATAAAATCAGCTTCTGGATCAGGAGAGCTCACTGTACATCTTTTCTTTTTTGCACATCCTTTTATACTTCACCATGGGTAATACCTGTATCAAGGTTGAAAGCGTGAAAACTGGAGAAGGTGCCTGTATCTTTGTTGTAGAACAGCAAATTGCAACAGACTTTGCTTTTTACCTAGTTATATGAGAAGCAATGTCTGCTAAAATTCCCTTTTCTTCAGAATCATTAAAAATGCAAGAATCCTCGACAGTTTTCTTTCTGGCAACCCTAGATGCCATACAAATGTGATTTTTGTATGTGACTGGATCAGGAACACATTTCCGGAACTGAAAACGAATTTCTGAATTGTGCATGTGCTCAAAGGCACTCTTATACCTTTATTCTAGGGATATATGTATTTCTTCTTAGCAAGCCACTATTTTGCATTTAGTGAACTTCTATTAAAAATTACAGCATGTCCTATAGGCCTGGTGTCTTTGGCCCTGACCTAAAGATGCTTAAGTTGAGTGGGCAACATTACAATTTTTAAAATGGGACTAAAGCAAATTTGTGCATGTGTGTGCATGTATAAACAAATAAATAAACACATTTATCCACTGAAGAAGGAAGGGTGGAGCTTCAAAATGAAAAGGGCAAGTTCAGTCATTAATTTTAGCCATGAAGGGAAAATGTCAGTGAGTAAAAGGTCTATCTCACTTTTTCGCTAGTGAGAAAGGGGTCTTCACGTGCTTATGGAGGGTTGCATTTTATTCTTCTTTTCTGGCGGGTTATCCTGTTTTATAAAAAGTCCAACACATTTGGGTCCTCGTATTATTTTTTTGGCCTTCTTCAAAGATGCACTAGAATAAAAATAAACACAATAATAAATTAGACTTCAAAGTTTAGGAAAGGGTAATATGTATTTCTGTTACATTTCTTAAAGTTTGGATTTTAATGTCTTTTAAATATAAGGGCTGAACATGTTGAGTTTTTCAGAAAATAAGATAACAAAAATATATTTCAAGAATAAAATATAACCATCCATAACTACGTGAACACCTGTTTCTGGTTTTCCCTATGGATCCTATATATGTACTTGCCAGCACCAGTCTGTAATTTTTTCTGATATTTTTCTAGAAATCCCATGTTTCCTGACCAATTGTATGGGACGATGTAAATTTCTTTCAAAACATGGCCAAATGTTCCCAGTTCCAGGCTAGGATGGTTGGATTAGGAGATTTCAGGGCCAAAGCAGGAGGCCTGAGGGTGAACCTTTGTGGTATTATGCGAGTGGGCTCTGGCATTGCGATGGGGATGATGTTAGAAAGTATGTGCCATTAAAATAAAGAAGAAAAGTCTAACAAATGGACTCGAACGTTTGCATACACACAAACCACAAGACAGTATTTTGCCCTGAGATTCCTCCCTTTGTCCTGAGGAATCCAGTTATCACAGGCTAAGGAGGCAAAGGCAGAGGAAAGTTTTGAAAAAGAAGACTCTAGTTTCTGGATTGGTATCATGGGTTTTTCCATATCTTTCCCCTCACCATTAAGCATAAAACACACTTGCAAAGTATGTTCCTTTCAAATAAAAATATATCAAGTCTAAATAATGAAGAACAAATACAAACAAACTTCAAAGCAGCATTTTGCCCTGAGATTCCTCCAGTTATAACAGGATAAGGAGGTAGGCAGAGGTAAGATTTTAAAAAGTAAACTTCCAAGTTCATAGATTGGTCTCATAGCTATTTCCATATTCCCATCCCCTGTCCCCAACCCTACATCTCTCCAGCACTCTTAAATGCAGAATAGTAAAAACTAGAGTAAGACACAAATACTCTGCTTAGAATGATCTGTTATCACCATTTGGAAAGGCCCTTGTTCCACATCTATGCTCAAACCAGACTCACAAAGCCGAACACCTTCTTGTAAGCCCTCAGGTAGGGAAATGGTTAATAAGAGAGAGTAAGGTACGAGAGCTGGCTTCCTCATGTCTTGGGCAGAGAACGAGAGTCACTGTGGGAAGAAGCCTTTGGTTTCATCACTCTTGCCAAAGGAATGTGGAAAATCTGCACCGCCTTACACTCTTATGTCTGCAACCTGCATGGCTCATCCATTCCTCGCAGAGCGGTCGACATGTACTGACACTCCTGGGTCTTGTCTTTTGGTCACAATCTGTACCATGGGATTGGCGTGTCCGAGATTCAGCTTTTAAAAGAAGTGAGGACTTAGTTCTCCAGAGGTGATCTTCGATGGATGTGACTCCTTTCTCCAGATTTGATTTCTCAAACCTGGGCACACCTCTGCTGGAAATCCTTTGAGGGACCTCCAGAGAGGAATTGTGAGATTATTCTGCTCATGAGTTGATTTTTCTCTGTTTCTCTGTTGGAAAATGCATAAACTTGTCTTCCACTTTCATCTGTTCTTCACAGACCTTTCTCTTATATTGAGGTCTGTTTAATGACACCCCTTCCTATGCCACTCCTAAGAGATCCTCTTGACTCCTCAAGCATGAAGGCTCCCTTGCCACCTTCAACAGACTCTGAAATATTGGAAAAATTGCTAAATTCTTGGAAAGCAACAGAGTTATGCCTACAGAACCTGGGCATGATGGACCACAAAGGAAAACCATGCTGAAGATATGGATGCTCAGAAAATAATTAAGTGTACATCTTCCAGCAACAGCCAAAATTGTAGAGGTTCAAGAAAGGTGCTGGCCCCTGAATGTCCTGCTGGTGAAGGCTGCTGGTTGGTGAGAAGATGAACAAGGCCAGAGACCAAGATGGCTCCAGCAGTCCTAATAATGGCAGAGAGTCGCCAGTGAGCAATGGCTTCATAGCTGGTGATTCGGGATTCCTGAATGCTGTTTGGGCTTCCATACAGACATCTGCTTCTGGGGAGAGCATGGGATGGGTTAATGCATGCCCAAACCAGCTTCTCCAAGTCACTAGGCACCTCAGAGACATTGATGAAAAATTCCAGAATTTCCGGGAACTTTTCCAAAGAGGTGGTAAGTACAGGAAGCAGTTTCATTAATGTGTTTATTGATTTCTCAGTGTACCATTTATCATGTCAATGAGGTTTATAACCTCATGATAGCCCTCTGACCTAGGTTAAGTAGGGGATGTGTGAATATGTTTGTTCTGGGCATATTATATTTATCCATAACTCCGTTCTATGTCTGCATTCAGCTGCACATTAATTTTTTTAAGTGTTCTCTAGAAATATTTAAATGTTTGTTCTTCTCCCAAGACATATATACTAAATGAGAACTTGGAAAGTGATTATAAAAGAGAAAAAAAAATAATGTGCTTTTTATTTTGAAAAATTGCTACATTTGCTTGATATTTTATGAGTAACATATTAATCATATATTTCTTTTATATAAATTATTATTATACTTTAACAAACATACATACATACATACATACATACATACATACATACATACATACAAAGATGGCTTAAAATGGCCAAAAGCATTCCCTCCCAAAAGACCATAACAATGTTTGTAAGAAGCATGTAAGCATTATCAGTTATCCCAATAAAGAAAGAAAGCATTTTGGATAAGGGTAACTCAACCTATACTTCCAAGCTCTGGCTTAAAATGTGTATTTTCACTAAAGTGCATCTTTTCATACATTTCAGTTTCCAAAACTGGTGTTGGAACTTTTAGAAAATGGGTGAATAGTTACAGTAAGCTCTGACACACACATCTCTCCAGGAAGTGCAGACCAGGTCATTCCATAGAGAAATTCATCAAAATCAGATTTCTAAAAGTCTGAGAGGTGGTTTTACCAGATTTTTGAGAGTTTAAACATATGGACAAGGCTGACCTTACCATTATGCATAATATGACAACAGCTCAGGGCGTAAATGCAGCAGCACAATATTGACAGACCCTCCCCATCTCTCTTGAGCTCCAGCAATTTGTTCAATGACAAAATGGAGTGTGTCACATAACCTGTCCCCTAAAACTAGCCTGTTGCCCAAAGATAGGCTAAGAGATTGCATTTGCTTGTCTGTGTTCCTGTTTTGTTCTTCCTTTAGGCCAGTGGTTCCCAACGTGTGGTCCATGGACCACCAGTGGTACCCAAGAATGAAAATATGGTCTATGGCCTCATCATTATGACACTGTTGTCTCGACTTCGACTTAGGCGATCCCTTGCTTTCCGAGGATGATTGTCTTCCAATATTCTTGTGGGTCCGTATGTGGCTGTGGAGCCCTATTCTTGCTCTGCATCTTCTTCCGCAGTGAGGGCATTGGTTTCCAGGTGGAAGGCGGTCTCGGCCGGGGTTGGCTTGATGCGCCTTCCTCTTGGCACGTTTCTCTTTTTCACCCTCCACTCGTGCCTCCTCAAATTCTGCAGCACTGCTGGTCACAGCTGACCTCCAGCTGGAGCGGTCAAGGGCCAGGGCTTCCCAGTTCTCAGTGTCTATGCCAGAGTTTTTGAGGTTGGCTTTGAGCCCATCTTTAAATCTCTTTTCCTGCCCACCAACATTCCGTTTTCCGTTCTTGAGTTTGGAGTAGAGCAGCTGCTTTGGGAGACGGTGGTCGGGCATCCGGACAACATGGCCGGTCCAGCGGAGTTGGTGGCGGAGGACCATCGCTTCAATGCTGGTGGTCTTTGCTTCTTCCAGCACGCTGACGTTTGTCCGCTTGTCTTCCCAAGAGATTTGCAGGATTTTCCGGAGGCAGCGCTGATGGAATCGTTCCAGGAGTTGCATGTGACGTCTGTAGACAGTCCACGTTTCGCAGGCATAGAGCAGGGTCGGGAGGACAATAGCTTTATAAACAAGCACCTTGGTATCCCTACGGATGTCCCGGTCCTCAAACACTCTCTGCTTCATTCGGAAAAATGCTGCGCTTGCAGAGCTCAGGCGGTGTTGTATTTCGGCGTCGATGTTGACTTTGGTGGAGAGGTGGCTGCCAAGGTTGTCTCAAAACCAAATGGCAATGAGAGTGACTGGTCTCGCAAAACCCTCTTATAGTGCCAAGGCAAACAGGGATGTCAGGAGAGGAGAGGCACACTACCCACAAAAGACTACTACTACCACATCAGCTCTAGATTATTAAGTACAGTTTTCTGTGGGCAAGTAGATGGTGACTACTGGGTGGCATATGTTCTGTATCAGAAACTAGAGCTGATACAGTCTATCCAATGCATTTTTTTGAATCAGCACCCCAAATAACCAAACTAAATCTAAAGTGGACTAAAAACTCACCCGTAATCCTTTTGGTACTAATGTTGGAGAGTGGTCCCTGGTCAAGTGGTCCTTGGTCAAAAAACAATTGGGAACCACTGCTTTAGGCACCAAAATGCCTTGGGCCAATCTGGCAGTGGAAAAATCTGTTATCATCCCACTTTTCCAGCCACTTTTCAAATGTCTTTATTTTTCTCCTCCCACTTTTCTCCTTCGACATAATCTTATTTTATTTGCTGCAACCTGAATTCAAAGCACAAAATAAGTTTTAACTAAATAGAGAGAAGATGAGAGGAGTGGGAAGAATCTTGTCCTTTCCAGTAGTCTCACACAAAAGAAAACGGCTGCCGTCTCTCCCAGTTTGTGTGTTCTTCCTCATTAATACTTTTTGCAACCTAATCTTCTCTCAAGTTGGTGTCTCACACAAGCTTGCAAAATGTTTTTGTCTGTGAAATATCAAGATAGGAATATTATGATTCTTATACAGGCAGTTCCTTAGTCCCAAACATCCAATTTGCGAATGCTTCATAGTTAAGAACATGGGTGGGACAACAGAAAGTGAGTGAAATCTACCCTCGGAAGGGGAATCCACTCCTGAAAGAGGAAAAGATGTCTCCACTGAAGCTTTAGTAGCAATCTTTCTTTCCACAACAAACCAAAATTGTGGAACAGAAGGGGACAGAAAGTGCAGTGAAATCTTCTGAACAGAGGCACAGACAGCAAAACAAACACCACAAGGGTGTTCCTCTTCCCTATGCTATCCAAAGCGCTCTCTCTCTCTCTCTCTCTCTCTCTCTAGCTTTGGATATGTGTGTGTGTGTGTGTGTGTGTGTGTGTGTGTATGTAATTCCAACCATATATATATCCAATCTCTAGCTTTGGAGATAGAGATAGATAGATCCAAAGCTAGAGATTGGATATATATATATATGTGGTTGGAATTACACTTAAAAATGTACCTGTTCCAATTTACAAATAAATTCAACTTAAGGACAAATCTACAGAACCTATCTGGTTCATAACTTAGGGAATGCCTGCACTCAGCTCTAAGACTAGCCACTATTGCCATGTTGTTTATGGCAATGTTTCACAAACTTGTCAGAATGCAGAAAAGATGCGGGCCCTATAAAATACTTATGTGCTTGTTTATTTAAACGACTTCCTTAGCTCAGACCTCTTCCTGACTGGAAGTTTAAAAAAGAGTGCAAGGTGTCTTATTAAAACAGAATAAAGTCCAGTTAAAGAGTTAAAAAGGTAATGAGTGTGAACCAACATAGACTTAAGTGCACTTAACCTAATTGAAACGAATAGACTTACATGCACTTAAGTCTGCATTGGGCTGGAGCCAAGTGATGTAATAACTTCTAATCCTCTTATGCAAGGGCGGGCAAAGTGCAATCTCTAAATATTGCTGGACTGGTATTCCCAGCATAAGTCACCACTGGCTACTCTGCGCCAGGGCTGATTGGAGTTGCAATCCAACAATATTATGAAGGCTGCCATTTGCATGCCCAGACTCTTTTACCCCAAACCATTGTATGATATTAAATGTTATAATTAATATTTTTAGATTTCTGGTGTTTCAAGTATTCTGCCTAATCTGCAATAAACAGAACATGTATTATGGGGGAAAATCCATTTTCTTTTTGTAACTGTGGAGGTTTGCAAGCTGCTACAATGGCTATATGTCCTTGATTCCAATAATTCATTAACAACACTGGGACTCAAAGTGGCTTCCACAAGTTAAAGCAAACACACACGAAGCCATACCGATAATAGAACCTTTCCTTTGGATTCTTGCGGCCAAATCTTGAGAAAGGCATTCAACCTTTCAGAATATTGGGAGGGGGGAGGGAATATAAAATCACTTAAAATAGTTTGGGAGTGGTGTCAATCCTGAGGGTCCCAGAAGGGGCATCAGGTTTTAAGATTCTCCAGCTCTAGATTAGAGAGCAGATTTCTTCCTGACCACCCCCCTTGCTGTCATTGCTACCCACCACTGTATTTATTATCAATTTTCCCAATAGTAATAATAATAACAACAACAACAACAACAACAACAACAACAACAACTTAATTTTATATTCCATCACTATCTCCCCAAAGGGACTCGAGGGGACCAAGCCCAACATAAACAAGGATTACAAGCTAAAACACAATTAAAACTATAATAACATATAAACAATCTAATTAAAACAATTAAAACCAGCAGAGTAAAAACATCATAAAAATGCATCAACCAACATCAACAAACAGTAATCAGGAAATGGTGGGCATGATCAGATTCGAGAGGGCAAGGCAAGGACTTTTGCGAAACGCAGACTATAGGGCCAGGCTGGGGGTAAAGTGATGAAAAAAAAAACAAATCAATAAATTAGGGCTGGCAGACCTGATTGGAGACCAAACCCATCAGGGCCATGCTGTCCATTTGACCCTTTAGGAACTGAGAATACACAATTCAAAATAAATATATTTTTGGCTTCCAATTGTTAACTAATACACACATTTGAGGTCCATAGAGGTTAATACAGAAGTTTTTGGAATTATGTCTTTCCCTAATAGTACGCCAGGGCAAGGCAGGGAGTTAAATATGAAAGTGCCTAGAGCCTACAAAAGCTTTAAAGGTCTGAGTTATACAACAGATGCGAATCTAGTTGTTGGTGTGAATGGCCAAGTTTGCTGCAGCAATTGTCAATGAGTGCTAGATGGAGGGTAAGAGGCTAGTATCTTGGGAGAGAAGACAAGTGAGGTGGACTTCAAGTGGGTACTTACTTACTTTACTCGTTCTCTGAGTAGGATTGTCTTCCTGGCGGTGGGTCCATAGGTGACTGTGGAGCCCTATTCTTGACCTGCATTTTCTCCCAGAGTGAGGGCATCGGTTTCCAGGTGGAAGGTGGTCTCTGTCGGGGTTGGCTTGACGCACCTTCCTCTTGGCATGCTTCTCTCTTTCACCCTCCATTTGTGCCTCTTCAAATTCTACAGTACTGCTGGTCACAGCTGACCTCCAGCTGGAGTGCTCAAGGGCCAGGGCTTCAAGTGGGTACCGTTTGGTAAGGCACATGAGTGCCAGCAAAACATCCATGGTCCAAGGTACTGCTCAGGCCAGGCCAATGTCTTCAAAATAAAGGCACTGGTAGAGAATTTCCACGAAGATGGTGCCCTGTATTAATTAATTAATTGGGAGATTTTCCCAAAATGTCCTGGGCCAGCCAACTCTGGCAAGGCAGTATTGTTATCCTGGGGCACATCTACACTGACCATTTAGGTCAATTCCAAACCGGAATACCAGAAACTGGTTTCACTGTACAGGTGATTAAACTGGCCTCTTTGGAACCATCTTGAGGCCCTGATGTTGATTACACAACCACAAAGAGTGGCTTCAAACCAATTCAGGTATCCACAATATTTTCAATGACTGCTGTAGAGACTACAGTGTATTTTTCGACTCACTCTACAGAAATGCACATGTGCACATGAGTGGAGTGCTCCTTGTGTGCGCATCCTGCTGAGTCGCTTTCACCCTGTGTTATGGCTTCACACTAGAGTATGCTGATGCACATTAAGGCTTCTATTTCAGAGTACTCCCCAACTTTGAAAATCTTGCTGTAAAGGTCTTAAAGTGTTCTAAGGAGCACTTTTGCAGTGTGCATTGAATTAGCCGCTGCACTTTGTAACTGACTCCAAGTTGCATCAAAGGGTCAGTGTACACAGGGCTCTGGTTCAATGAAATAATGATTGGACATCAAGGCATTGCAAGTCAGTACCTAAATGTCAGGATACGGGGGCAGTGAGTGACAGTCCATTCTTTGGAGACTTTGAATGGCTGTTGTGTTCCTTCACCTATATTTATCCCATATTATTTGTTCAACCTTGAAGCAAATGGGGAAATAGCCAGCAGGTGGCGCTCCAAAACAGGATTGCCTTGCCCACCCTCTACTATGAGGTAACCAAATTTGCATCAACTTGCACTTGGCAGGCTGGATTTAGATCCTGTCCTCCGTTTCCTTTCATCTAATTAATTTAGACCCTGCCCGACCTTTGGTTGCATCGATTTCTGCTTGGCACAGAATGGGAGCAGCAAACCCTGAAGCCATTTTAATTTTTATCATCTTCACCTTACCTTCCTGTAGTTATTGTGGAGAAGACGTAAAGGGGAAGGGGAGACAAAAAGATTGCATGGCTGACATCCCAATACATGTGACAGAACTAATATATCGGACACATAGGTTGACTTTTGCCAACACTGCAAGCTTTCAATGTGAAAGCCCCTATTTGAAATAAGAATGCTGGCAGTTCTAATTGTTTTTAGTTTTGACAAGTGTTTTATAAAATACTAGCTGTCCCCTGCCACGTGTTGCTGTGGCCCAGTCTGTTGATCTGGAAAATAAAGTAATGCGAAAGTGTGGGTTTCTAATATATGTAATTTCTTTATGCTTGTGGGTTAACAGTTTTTCTTGCTGTTTCTTTGTCAGTGTTGATGTGGAGAGTGTCTGGTTTGCCCTGGAACATGCTACATACCATTGTCCTTCTTTAAGGGCCCCTTTCAAATCTATGATACTATATCTGTGTGTGTGTCAATCATATCTACTATCTATCTATCTATCCACCTATCTATCTATATCTATGGCTGGATGGCTCTTTGTCAGGAGGGCTTTGATTACGTTTTCTTGCCCTGATGAAGGGAGTTGGATTGGATGGCCTTAAGTATTTTCTGTTGGTCATGGGGCTTCTGTGTGGGACATTTGCCCCGATTCTGTCGTTCGTGGGGTTCAGAATGCTCTTTGAAGGTGAACTGTGAATCCCAGTGACCACAACTCCCAAATGCCAAGGTCTATTTCCCCCAAACTCCATCTGTGTTCATATTTGGGCGTATTGAGTGCTTGTGCCAAGTTTGGTCCAGATCCATCATTGTTTGAGTCAACAGTGTTTGAGTCAACATACTCTTCATTATGCAACTTAAAATAATTGAGGGGTTTGAATAAAACCCCTCAATAAAAAGCACTCCCATTGGACCCAGTTCAGAGGAACAGAAATGTAACAGTGAATTGGCTGTGGATAGGTGAAGTGGCCCTTTGTCATGTGACTGGGAAATAAAGGAAGTGAAGCAGATTGCTAAGTAGCTAAGTGACATGTGTGAGGAGGAAAACAAGGAGGAAGGGGAAAGAAACAGAAAAAAGAAGGGAAAGAAACAAAGGGAGGAGGAAGGAATATAGGAAAGGAGAGGAAAGGGGGAAGGTATGAGGGGAGGGAAGAAAGAGAAAGAAAGGGAGAAGGAAGAAACGGAGGAGGGGAGGGAAGCAAGCAGGAAGGAAGGAAGGAAGGAAGGAAGGAAGGAAGGAAAAAAGAAAGAAAAAGGAGGGAAGGAAGCAAAGGAGAAGAAGAAAAGAAAGGGAAAAAGAATGAGGAGGAAAGAAAGTAGGGAAGAGAACAGAAGGAAGAGAAAGGAAATAATGTTGCGGGGGAAGGTGTGTTAGAAAAAGCAAAGGAGGAAAGGAATAAAAGAGAGATGTATGAGGGAAATGGAGGAAGAAAGAGAGCCTGTCCGAAGATTGTTGCCAAAGTATTGCCATGGAGGCATTGTCAAGGCTGGAGAAGGGAGAAAGCAGGTGGACACTGGCCCCTCTGACGGCCAGTCAGTGCTGGGTGTATACGCTAGTGTAAACTATAAAACTAGAACACCATATGGTCAGAATAAATTGGTCACTAAAAATACTTTCAATGCCTCAGAAATGTGCAAATGTATTGAAGCTTGTGTTTGTACAGTCTGGGGTTATGTTACGTAGCCTATTAAACAATATGACCTAGGGAGAAAAGTGAGTGGGTGTTTCAAAACGATGGACCCAATTTCAGCGCAGCATATTTCACAACAGGAATGTGTAACAATTATACAAAAAGTGACAAATGGTTTAATGAGTTATCAAGTTATAAAGTTTTGAGCCAGAAACATTTTTTAAAAAAAGCAGCTCTGAAAATGAAGAATATCTCATTAGGCCTTATGTTGCGGGGTTGCTATCTTGTGAATGGCTGGGGCTAGGCCAAGCATGGGCAAACTTGGGCCCTCCAGGTGTTTTGGACTTCAACTCCCACAATTCCTAACAGCCTAGCAGCTGTTGAACTGTGGGTGTTGAAGTCCAAAACACCTGGAGGGCTCAAGTTTGCCCATGCCTGGGCTAGGGGATGTTTGTGTGTTGGAAGAGGCACCTAGTGGCCATCCTTTAAAAGGCATCTAGTGGTCATCTCTGCCCCACTCCTTCAAGGAGGAGGCGTTTCATTCATGGGTAGAGCGTGGTTGCAGAGAAACAGTGGTTTCAAACTGAGTCCATCTGTTTGAAACACCCTGTATTTGTAGATGGCAAAGGGGCGTTTCATGACTCCTTATTTATTTATTTACAGTATTTATATTCCTCCCTTCTCACCCCTCAGGGGACTCAGGGCGGATTACAATGTACATATACATGGCAAACATTCAATGCCATAGACACACAACATATATAGACAGACACTCAGAGGCTATTTAACATTCCAGCTTTTCATGAGGGTATTTTGGTCACCAGGGGAGCTGTCGCTTCACCGTTCATTTGTGATACTGATGGAGTACTTCCTCATTAGTTGCATACTTGCTGGAGATTTTTATGGCGTTGTAAATTAGTGAAATTTGCCTCCCCGTATAAGCAGTACCCAAAATTTCCTACTTGACAGATGCAACTGTCTTTCGGGCTGCAAAGGTCAACAGTGAGCTACACAATGGTTGGAAGCTCACTCTGACCCAGGCTGGCTTCGAACTCATGACCTTTTGGTCAGTAGTGATCTAATGCAGCTGAATGATTAGACACAGTCCCTTGTCTAATCGTTCCTCTTTGCAAATACCCACAGTCATTTTATGTATTCTTTTTATACTTCTTAGCTGCCTTTCAAGAATGTAGTATTCCCAAATCCATGTATATGCCCCATCTCCCTGCTGCCCGAATGTGAAATCGAATCAGATTGGCTGCAGGGAAAATGGTCTTGGTCAGGAGATATGCCAGGGAATTTCCATAGAAATGGAAACAGTTCAAGAAACTCCACTTTAAAAAAAACCCTGCTGGCTCATTCTTCTCCCCAAATACCTCTCTCATTGCTGCATTTGTGTTATCTTGGTGAACACATATTTGAAAGCAGGCAGTTGCCAAAATAATGCATAGTTTCAGATGTAGATACATGGGATTTTGCTTGCGGGAGGCCCAAACTCCCTCTGCCTGACTGTTTTTCTAGTTAGGGATAGAAGCAACAAAAAGAGGACAATTCGGTCTGAGAAGGGAAAACAGCAAAGTTTGCATATTTGTCCATCTGCCAAATGTAAGATTTATCTCCTGTCATTTTGTTTTCAGGTCCCACGTTTTCTGGCCCTGTCGACGTTAGATTGACTGACTTGCTTCAGACCGTCTCATCTTTTCTGGGCAAGTATCAGGCCTTGAACTGCAGGGAGGCCATTCAGCAAACCACGGCTGCCCTCATCACCTGCGTTAATGGTACGTTTTCTCTGCCTACAGAGTGTCGAGCCAACCTGCGCAACACGGTCAAATAAATTTCAAATAATATTTTGAGAATGGTATAAACATTCAGGATGCTGGCCTCCCCCATTCCTACATGGGGTCATTTTAGCAAGTTCAGCTCTCCATGTCACAAAAATGAGAGAAGAGACTTTTGTCACAATTAGCTCTTCCATACATTTATTTATTCATTTACATTTGCATCCCTGCAAGGAATTTAAGTGGCTTAAAATGCATCTGCACTGTAGAATTAATGCAGTTTGATGGATAGGGATCAATGTTATGGAATCTTGGAAGTTACAGTTTTGTGAAGTCTTTAGCCTTCTTTGCCCAAGTGTGCTGGTGTCTCACTACAATTCCTCAAATTCCATAGCATTGAAGTGGTGTTAAACAGCATAAACTCTAGAGTGTAGATGCACACATATTTAGTTCCATTATATAAATACACATATTAAAATGTATCTCTACAAAGACTCTACTGTATTAAAATACAATAGAGTCTCGCTTATTCAACATAAACGGACCGGCAGAATGTTGGATAAGCGAAAATGTTGGATAATAAGGAGGGATTAAGGAAAAGCCTATTAAACATCAAATTACATTATGATTTTACAAAGTAAGTACCAAAACATCATGTTTTACAACAAATTGACAGAAAAAGCAGTTCAATACATGGTAACATTACGTAGTAAGTACTGTATTTACAATTTTAGCACCACAACATCACAAAGTATTGAAACAGCTGTGGATCTGGGCAGGAGGCAGACTGTGTTGGATAATACAGAACGTTGGACGAGCGAAGGTTGGATAAGCGAGACTCTCCTGTATGCAGAACAATTATTAAAATACAGTGGACACAAGACATATGTTTAAAATTCAGGATTAAAACTGGCTGGGTAGGCTTGCCAGAAGAGATGGGTCTTCAATTGTATCTTAGGCCTGTTCTGCACTGCCAGATAAAATCCAGATTATCTGCTTTGAACTGGATTATACGGCAGTGTAGACTTATATAATCCACTTCAAAGCAGATAATGTGAATTATTTGCTTTGATAATTGGAATCATTTGGCAGTGTCGAAGGGGCCTCAAATTCCACAGTTGATTTCATCTTCATAGGCTGAGAAAGTGATACAAAGTTCTTCATTGTCAATATCCATGGACGTTCTTGCACCAGCCTTATATAACAGATGCAATTGTCGAAGTTGCTCCTGAAAAATTCTGGGAAATGTAGTTCAGGGCAGAACATTTGGAATTTTCAGCTAGAGAGGTCCCCGGCTTCCCTAAACTATATTTTCCAGAATTTTCCAGGAGCAGATCAGACGATAGCCTCCATTCTATAACATAGGTGGGAAAAATTGTGAAGCTGAGAACAGGTAGTTCAGGCCTCAGTAGCTGAAAACAATAAAAAAAAGTGGGAAATGGGGTGCAGGAGGAAAAGACAAAAGGGTCAATCAGTTTTTCTCTGAAAGAGCTAGCGGAGGAAATATGTGGATGAATGTCTCCCTAAAGCAGTGGTTCTCAACCTGTGGGTCCCCAGATATT
>NW_026845477.1:161355558-161377602 GCF_025583915.1 Anolis sagrei ordinatus | reverse complement strand
AGTCGGATGTGCTGCAACGGATGTGGAATGAACTGGACTATCGCTTGGACATCTGCCGTGTCACACGGGGCGCCCATATCGAACATCTCTGAAGGTGAGACAAAACTTTGATAATTTATCTGTCGATACGTAGCTGTAGTTTGGTTACAATAAACATACATTCGTCTAAAATTAATTTTCCTATTGGCCTATTCATTTTGACTAACCCTGTATATAAATATAGTAAATAAATAAGTTCTTCATAGCCAGTTGTATTTTATTAAATGTGCACCTTGCATTTCTATCATATGTTGTTCCAGGGACTAATCATAATAACAACCCAAAATGGAATAAAATATATTCAAATACAATTGATTAAAAGATATAAAGACAAAAAAACCCCAACCATCTTCCTCCCTTCCCCACCCCAAAAGTCAATCAACCAGCAATATCATACTTACAGGTCAGGTTATGGGTCAACGGCCTGTTTAAATAAAAAAGCCTTTGTCTCAGAGTGGAAGATTATCAGAAACCTGGCTAGCTGGTAGGATTGCTAGGTCAGGATCATTTCTGGCCCTGAGGTTTCCCGGACAAAACCCGTGACCTAAGGATGGCCCTTTGTGAAGTCATTAATCATTGTCTATTAGGTATCAACAACATTTACTCACGGCTTGTCATTCTGGTGCACACATATAATAGACTATACAGACAGAGAGATAGATACACACATATTCATCCTATCTGGAAGTTAAGTCAGAAATCTTAGTTATATGAACTATTCCCTAGATCAAGGGGAAAGGAATTCCGTTTTCTTTGTCATTTACTTATGGGGTAAGATATGAATCATTTTATCTACATTATTTGCTTCAGAAGATGGAAATAGATCAGAGTGGAGAGTCAGTCATGGCATTGCTTCTTTAACTGTGGGTCCTGACCCCAAATGGGGTCCCATTAGCCCAATGTTGGGGTCACAAAAATTATTCCGATTCCTGAACACCACCTAGTACAGGGGTTCTCAACCTGTGGGTCCCCAAATGTTTTGGCCTTCAACTCCCAGAAATCCTAATAGCTAGTAAACTGTCTGGGATTTCTGGAAGTTGTAGGCCAAAATACCTGGGGACCCACAGGTTGAGAACCACTGACCTAGTGGCTGTTTAAGACATGTACGCGAATCTGTTATCAGCAATGTACTGTCTTTACAGTGGACTCTGCAGAAAACGCTTCAGCAGTACTTTAAAACAAAAAAGCAAAATCAGCCTCTTTAGCAAGACTTGCAAATGCTAATTTATTATCAGCAAATGTTTGATTTTTATACCTATTTTATATACCTACATACTCAGGAGGAAAGGGGTCACAAGTAGAAAAAGTTTAAGAAGCCATGAGTCCCGGCACCCAAATGGGGGGTGCAGGTGGGGGTTGGAGGTGCTACCTAAGTAAACATATAACCTCCCAGATAATCATCGCAAGTTGAAGCAACTAATCAATTAAGGCTTGTGGATTGTAGCAGGCTGGAGTTGGAAACTTGCATCCAGACCTCTCTCTTGTTGAGAGCTAAGCCCATGAAAACTAGAGAATTTGCACCCTTGTCTGGAGATGACCCAAGAAAACTGGAGAGTCCTGAGAGATTTGGCAACCCTACTAGGTAGACAAGGCTTCCTTGGCAAGGAATTCCTGCTTGAGGCAGCCATGATTGAAAAGCCCCCTTACTGAGTCTTTTGCTGAATGTGCTTCATATGTTAGCAGGACATATGAACAGGTCCTGTCTGGCTGAGATATGGGTAGGTCCATGCTGTGGAAAGCATGGTTTTCGGATAAATCTGGCCTCTGATTTTTCAATGTGCAGGATGCTTTATAGAGGGAGGAGCATTCAGTCTATTGATCCAACATCACCACAGCAGTCTGTTTTGTGACCATACCCTAGCAAAACAGTAAACTAGGTCAGAGGACCCCCCTCCACCCCCACACACACATTGGAGACGGCCGAGGGAGTGGGCATTTGAATAGTAGTTATTTAGAGTTACAATAGATTGTTTCTCTTTTTGGGATTGTTGCTGAAATCTCAAGTTCTCCTGGTGTGCTACAGCTCCAAATTGGTCCAATGAAACACTCATGAGTTGAAGATTTGTTGGCGTCCTTTGGGGTGTTGACCAGGGGGCCTGCTTAAGTCATTTATCTGGGCTCCAGATAAATGGTGTGTATTTTTCGACAACAGGATGAACCTACTCTGCCTATTGCACCATCCTGCTTTATCCAGCAATGCTGTGGTTTTTTAATGCAGAATTTTTGGGCAGAAAAACCAAACAAAACCCCAACCTTACCAGCGTTTTGGCAGTTTATTTATTTATCATGTCAGAAGTGAATTGAGAATTCAGTACAGTATATTAAAAAACCACAAACAGTTAAAAACTTGGCATTATACTAAATATCCTTTGACCAGTAGCTGGCCACTTGGAGTGCCTCTGGTGTTGCCATGAGAAGGTCCTCCATGATGCATGTGGCAGGCTATGTTGTAGTAAGCAGTGGTTTGCTCTTCTCCTCGCTTGTATGTTGTGGACTCCACTCTGTAGCCCCATTTCTTGAGGTTGGCTCTGTATCTCGTGGTGCCAGAGCACAGTCTGTTCAGCGCCTTCCAAGTCGCCCAGTCTTCTGTGTGCCCAGGAGGAAGTCTCTCATCTGGTATATTTTGGCAGATAAAGGGCCTGTATTTTTGTGGCTTGGAAAATGCAGAAGTCAAGACACAAGAACTCTACTTCCTTTTTCTGACTCAGTCTTTTGTCACATTGGTTTGCAGTTTTTCATAACTTCCGAGCAATTAATATTTGAGGTCCAGGGCTTTGAAAGTAGAATATAAATACATTTGCTGCCAGTGGCAAGATCTCACTCAAACCCCACTTTCAGAGAGGTGTTTTCATTTTTAAGTATGTTATAGTGGTATTGCTGAGATGGTTGAACAGATGGGTGAAGTAATGCCAGGGATGGTAATGTCAAAAGCCGAGAATAAGTATGGAAAGTGGAGGAGAGGGAAGAGGGTGGGTGCTGGACAGGAAAACTGCGGTTCTGTAATCCTAGTACGGAAGCCAAAAAGTTAGCACTAAAATAAAATTCAGCATTTTTAAAAAACTTTTTTTTACAAAAACTCCACAGGAAGCTATGCAATCATAGATGTAGGTGTGAAATCTCATTTGTTTCAACTGCTCTTACTTATCGAGGGACTTGATCTAGTTTCTGGTAAATTGCTCACTGCTTTTCAACATGTATATTGGGAATGTTTGTATTCTTGCTTTTTAAAATAGTCACCATAGGTGATCTATCTCAGAGACAGACTGGGATGGTCAGATTTCTTTTTCTCAAGCACAGTGAAGACAGTTTAGAGAATGGACTACTGTTTTTGCTTTATTGTGCTTTTTTGGCCTTTGTACCACAACTCTCACCAACCCCAGTTAGCCAGGTCTGTGTTTGTAATGATTATTATTATTTACAAGGAGTGCTGATTTGTTAGCAAAAAGGTAAAGTTAGAAAGTAATACAGGTTGAGTTTTCCTTCTTGGAAATACTTAGGACCAGAAGTGTTTGGGATGTTGGATGTTTTTCGGATTTTGGGATATGTGCATATATTGTACATAATGTGATATCTCGGAGATGAGACTCATAGAATAATTGAATCCTAGAGTTGGAAGAGACCTTGTGGGCCATCCAGTCCAACCCCCTGCCAAGAAGCAGGAAAATCGCATTCAAAGCACCCCCAACAGATGGTCATCCAGCCACTGTTTAAAAAGCCTCCAAAGAAGGAGCCTCCACCACACTCTAGGGCAGAGAGTTCCACTGCTGAACAGCTCTCACAGTTAGAAAGTTCTTCCTAACGTTCAATTGGAATCACCTTTCCTGTAGTTTGAAGCCATTGTTCATGTCCTAGTCTCCCGGGCAACAGAAAACAAGCTTCCTCCTTATGACTTCCCCTCACATATTTATACATGGCCATCATGTCTCCTCTCAGCTTTTTCTTCTGCATGCTTAACATGCCATCTCTTTAAGCCACTCTGCATAGGGCTTGTTTTCCAGACTCTTGATCATTTTAGTCGTCCTCCTCTGGACACATTCCATCTTGTCAACATCTCCCTTCAATTGCAGTGCCCAGAATTGGATGACGCATTCCAGGTGTGGTCAGAAACCAAGGCAAAATAGAGAGGTAGCATGACTTCCCTGGATCTAGACCAGTGGTCCCCAACCTTGTTTTGACCAGGGACCATTTTGACCAGAGACCACTTGATCAGAGACTACTTACATGAGACCAAGCCCAGAATACATCAATACATGCAATAACAACCACGATACAAAGCAAAATACAACTACTAATACAAAGCAATTAAAATAAAACTCATACATAAATAGCATAAACATTGAACAATAGCACAAAACACATTTAAAATATGGGGATAATAGGACTTGCTTGCCTCACTGGGCTGTTGTATGGAAGTAGATGAAAAATATTATTTTTTTAAAAAGCTTCCTGGATAAAATAGTTTTTAGAAACCCTCTGAAAAACATATAGAGAGGAAGCTCAAGGGAGTCTTTTAGTGGCAAAATGAGCTTGTTCACACTACACAAGTATACTGCTATATTTACCTTTAGCTACCATGGGCACATCCCATGAAATGCTAAATCTGAAGAAGAGCTCTCACTGAACTACCAGTCAGATAATTCCATAAAATCATTGCATAGTAGTTAAAGTAGAATCATTGCACTATCATTGTCCAATGTGAATTTTTTGATTGTGTGAGGAGCGACTTGAGAAACTGCAAGTCGCTCCTGGTGTGAGAGAATTGGCTGTTTGCAAGGACCTTGCCCAGGAGACGCCCGGATGGTTTTACCATCCTTGTGGGAGGCTTCTCTTATGTCCTCGCATGAGGAGCTGGAGCTGATAGAGGGAGCTCATTCGCACTCTTCCTGGATTCGAACCTGCGACCTGTTGGTCTTCAGTCCTGCCGGCACAGGGGTTTAACCCAGTGCGCCACCGGGGGCTCCTCCAATGTGAACGGGATAAGGGTCTGTGTGCCACAGTAAAAAGGCCTTCTCCTAACAGTTCCTGGTAGCTTCATCAGCAAAGGGACAATGAGAAATTGTCTCAGGTATGATCACATATCAGTATGTATGTATTGTATTTTTTTCCTCAGTAAACAAAAAGTTTGTTAATCAGGTGAAAACAACTTTCAGGCCATTGAACACCACGCAGCAGTAGCAGATGGCAAAGTAAGTAGGATTACCACAGAGGCCTCTTTTTTCCCTTCTTCTTCATACAAACCGAGAAGTATGCAAATCAAAGGGCCAAATAAGTTTCTTCACACGGAAATGCTGCTGTTAGCAGGAAGCAGCAGTGAAGTCAGAGTGGCTCCCTCATGCTGCTTGCGCAGACCTCCGGGGGCTCTTTCTGCAAAGTATGCGGCTTCCATGGTTCTTCCTGACCAAACGGAGAGCTTCTGAGTCACCCAAGGATTTGGACTCTGGGATTAACATCCCAGCGCCCTGCTGAGGATTTGGCTGCGATGGCAGAACCTGAACCCACTGGTAGGTGAAACAACCTTCTGATCCCTTGAAAACAAAGAGCCTGGTGGCATCCTTAAAATGTTGCAAAACCACTGCAAATGGCAACCTCTTGGGCGATGGCAGAAGTTCTCAAGATCAAACTTTCCAGATGTTGTAGAATCCCTGAGTTTTGGGCTTTGGGGACCTGAAATCCAAAATATTGGGATGACCACTGAGGGTGAGAACCACAGAGATTGACTTTATGGATTGCTCTTTGGAGCTGTTTATCTCTACACTGCGGAATTAATGCAATTTGACACCACTTCAGTTGCCATGGCTCAATGCTATGGAATCGTGGAATTTGTAGTTTGGTGAGGCACCAGCACTCTTTAATAGAGAAGGCTAAAGCTACAATTCCCATGAATTGTTCAAGTGGTGGCCAGACGGCATCAATGCTACAGTGTAGATGTACCTTTGGAATAACTGAATGAGACCAACCGTTTGTTTAAGGATGTGGAAAGACTGTTGTCCCCCAATGTGCCAGAACTGAAGGTGGTACGAAGAAGACATTGTAACTGATGGTGTGTGAACTCAGCTGTCCTCTCTGATGAGCAAGTTATTCCACTTTGGGGAAACTACAACCTGCTGAACCTGCCTGAACAAAAATAAAAATAAGATTAATGTGTACCATGGGGCAAAGATGCATTTGCTGAGCCACAGATAATCCTGCCTGGCTCCAGCCCAAGTTAGATGTGGAACTTGTTTGGATGTGGTTGTATATTTTCAGTGTACCAGAGTTCATACTGAGTGACTGTACTTAGAAACAAGTGTATTTCGTAATCACTTCAGAAATAATTGTTGTGCCTGAAGAATAGCCTCAGTAGCTGGGGAGAGGTGTCTAATATTTGGGGTTCAAAACCCATTTTTTAAAAAAAGTGATCACAAAACTGTTCCTCTTGAGCTACTGATATATAGTAAAGCTAAAGGTTTCCCCTGACACTGGGGGTTGGTGCTTATCTCCATTTCTAAGTCCAAGAGCAGGTGTTGTCCGTAGACACCTCCAAGGTCATGTGGCCAGCATGACTGCATGGAGTGTCGTTACCTTCCCGTAGGTGTACCTATTTATCTACTCACATTTGCTTGTTTTTGAACCGCTAGGTTTTCAGAAGCTGGGGCTAACAGCAGGAGCTCACCCTGCTCCCCAGATTTGAACCGCCGACCTTTGGTCAGCAAGTTCAGCAGCTCAGCGGTTTAACCTGCCGCGCCACCAGGGGGCCCTTATTGACATATATATGCACACATATTAGAACCCATCTTAAAACTAGAGAAATCATGGTTTTAGATGAGGGATATAATCCTTATTTGATTGGTAAAAAAATCTTATTGTACATCTGGTCATTTTTTAAGGAAACTTTTCTCCTCTAATTTGCTTCTGCCCTTGCACCAGACATTTCAGTGGGAACTGTATTTAGACGATCTGTGGATCACTCATGCAGGGCAATCGATTCCCTTGTTAGCCATAGTCAGAAACAGGATTAACACAAATGCCCATTTTCTAACCTTTTCTGACTTATTTCCTTGCATCATTGCACAGACCAGCATGAACAGAAAATCATAGTAGTTTTGGAAAGCTGGGAAGAAAATAGAAACCATGTTAGTCAAGCCCCCTAATCTAAGGCAAGATCTTACATGTGCAAAACCGCATTTACACTACAAATATTGCTCAGCTCAAGAGAAAGAACATCTCCAGGGGGACTGGTAGTTATGATGAAAATACAGTAGTAGTTCATTAACATCAGGAGCAGATGTCAAATTTCCCCACAATAGTCTAGACTTACTATGAAATTCTGCAATAAATATGCTGTATTCCTCATAGATTAGGAACCTGAATTTAGAAGCCACTTAGACAACTCAGGCAGTTGAGCTAACCCACATGCTACAAAAAAGACTTGTAACCCAATCCATCTCAGTCCTCTGCACTTTGAAATATTATGAGCCCAGGCCTTACAGGGCTAGAAATTAGCCTTAGGCTCAAGATTTTAAAATTTTATATTGATTTTAATTAATCTCTGTTTTAACAAAGGATACATATGATCCTACATGTTTTTATATGTAGGGTGGTATTATAAAGTTTGAGGCTTGCTTCACTGCCCAGTCTCAGTTCCTCATCTGCAAAATAAGAATACTGCATATTCATACCTCTCACAAAGCTGTTGTGGAGCAAAGGGAAGGAAAAAATATTAGAAAATTGGAGGAAATGTTAGAAAATATTTGAAAAACAGTTGGGAAATACGTTTTTCAAGTGTTGAGAAATCCTGACAAGAAGAATCCTGGATTTTCAGAGTTCTGTGCAAATTCTCCATGTAATATTTTTCCATAGCATTCTCAGTGCAGGGGAAAAGTGTTTTCTGTGCAAAAATATTATTTCCTGCACAAAATCCCTTTTTTTTTGCACACACAAAGCTGTGGGTGATGACTTTTTTTTTCAAAATTAACACATGGGATACAAATAAAGTTTATTATTGTTATTATTTTTTTACAAGAAACAGTATTTTCTGCACACGGCAAGGGTTGGACTAGATGGCACATGTGGTCACCTCCAACTCTATTTTTCTATGATTCTGTGACATAATATTTCAAGAAATGAAGTTTTCTGTGCAAAAAAAATACCAGAAGTGAATTTTGTGCAACATAAATTCTGAACTCTGAATAGCTTTTCCTGGAAGAGAATATTATTATTATTATTATTATTATTATTATTATTATTATTATCCCACTTCTTCTTTTCCAAAGGAGACTCAATGTAGCTAAAACTAAGAAATCATACAACATTACTAAGACTATTGTTGGTTCTTTCAAGAAGAAACTAAAAGGGGGGGGGGTTACGTTCCTTTTGGAAAGGAATGAAACAAAAATATGAGACAACTATTCTGCCAAATAATTCTATGTAGGTAAAAAAAAATAATTTTAAATCCCGAACTGCTTTTTGTGGCAGGAAGACGAGAAAAAGTTGGCACTCAATCCTCTTGTACTTCTTAAGAAGAGAGAAGTTCTACTTCCCTTTGCATCCCTCTTACTTCATTTCACAGAAAATGAGAAATACTTCAAGTCCTCAGCATCTTTCCCAGCCTCAGTTTGAACATTTATTTCCGTTTCTGGGCCTAACACATTCAGAATAGATGTTGACGCTGCCAAATGAATGAGCGATATTGTTGCTTCCTGTATCTACAAAATATTTACCACCGTGAGAAGGCTCTTTCTTGAACATAGTAGCATAAAACCCATGTAGGAACTACATTGCATGGAAAGGGGCTAATCATTGCACAACAGAATTGAAAGCATAGTTAGACATTAATTTCTAACAGACATTGGGTGGGGAGGGTCATGTTTCAAAGCCATTTAAGGGAAGTCACATTTTGGGGGTATATTTTTCTGGTCCAAGTTCATCTTGTGTATTAATTTATTGGAATTTTATTCCTCCTTTCCCCCAAAATAGAAGTCAAAGTGGTTTACAATATGAGTCAAAACAAAATAGCTAACTGATATGGAGTATACAAGTTTTAAAAAAGCACAAAACAACCAATCATCTCCCACCACCATGTGTTTACTTGGTAAGGTATACTTTAAATACCAATCTTTTCAGATCAAACATCTGGATGGATTTCCTTGTGTTATAAAAATTCTTCCTTCATTGGCATGAAGACAGGCCTCAGTGCTGTAAGTTGCCTTCATGGCTCTGTGTATTTAATGTTCCTAGAACTGTTCCAGTTTGGAACTGAAAGTTTATCTGCATTGTAGAATTAATGTAGTTTAGCACCACTTTAACTGCCATGGCTCAATGGGATTTGTATATGGAGAGACACCAGTATTTGGCAGAGAAGGATAATGTCTCTTTTTAAATTTAATATGTTTTGTTTACTTTTCACTTTTATGGATTGTTTAGTTACTTGTGTTGATTCTATTTAAATTGTATTGTCGAAGGCTTTCATGGCTGGAATCACTAGGTTGTTATAGATTTTTTCAGGCTGTATGGCCATGTTCTAGAAGCATTCTCTCCTGATGTTTCACCTGCATCTATGGCTGGCATCCTTGGAGGTTGTGAGGTCCTCAGAGGTTGTGATTATTTCAGTTCAACAAGAATTATTTTTTTCTATTTAAATTGGTTATTGGTTTATTGTTTTATTATCATCATTTTATTTTTTTAATTATTGTTGTGTTATTTGCATTGTTATAAGTCACTCCGAGTCTTCTTGGGGAGATGGGCAGGGTATCAATACGGTTATTTTTATCTATTATTAACCATCTTATAAAACGACAACTCCAATTATTCTCTAGCATTGAACCATAGCAATTAAAGTGCTGTCAAAACTGCATTTGTTCTACAGTGTAGGTGTATCCTTATATTGAGTGTACCATTCATATCCTGATAAATCCGCTTTCTTCCCTCTCTTCCCAACAAGCCTCTAGACTTTATTGTTTCAGAAAGTCATACAGTTCTCAGTGTCTATGCCAGAGTTTTTAAGGTTGGCTTTGAGCCCATCTTTAACTCTCTTTTCCTGTCCACCAACATTCCCTTTTCCATTCTTGAGTTCAGAGTAGAGCAACTGCTTTGGGAGATGGTGGTCGGGCATCTGGACAACGTGGCCGGTCCAGCGGTGTTGATGACGGAGGACCATCGCTTCAATGCTTGTGGTCTTTGCTTCTTCCAGCACGCTGACATTTGTCCGCTTGTCTTCCCAAGAGATTTGCAGGACTTTCCGGAGGCAGCGCTGATGGAATCATTCTAGCAGTTGCATGTGACATCTGTAGACAGTCCACGTCTTGCAGGCATATAGCAGGGTTGGGAGGGCAATAGCTTTATAGACAAGCACCTTGGTATCCCTAAGGATGTCCTGGTCCTCTAACACTCTCTGCTTCATTCGGAAAAATGCTGCGCTCGCAGAGCTCAGGTGGTGTTGTATTTTGGTGTCGATGTTGACTTTGGTAGAGAGGTGGTTGCCAAGGTAGCGGAAATGGTAAACATTTTCTAATATTACACCATTAAGTTGTATCTCTGGCATTGGAAAGGGGTTGGCTGGTGACTGCTGGAACAGCACTTTGGTTTTCTCGATGTTCAATGACAGCTATCCTCCMCACGTGGTCTTACCCCTCTAACCATGAATGATGGCTTCCAGTCCACATGGACTAAAAGAGTAGSAGTAAAGGTTGCAACACTAAGTTTCTCCCAAGGACAATTGCTAAGCATGAGATGGGACCAAGCCAAGTATCTCATTAAGCAACGGATCCTGGGCATAGAGCGCCAATGGAACTAACCTGTTCCCTAGCCTTTAATGTTAGGGAAGCTAATAGATACCTCACTGCCCCCATGGCATACCTAACAGACCTGGAAGTGTCAAAACACCAAAGGGCTTTCACTCTGGCAAGATGCCATGCTCTCCCATTGACTGTATTGGAGGGGAGGTATCAGAAAACCCCCTTCAAGGTGAGACTATGCCCCTGTGAGTCCGGGCACATAGAAACAACTGAGCACGTGTTTCTTCAATGCATATTCCACAGAGACCTTAGTACTAATCTCATTACACCATGGCTTCTAAAATATCCAGGGCACACCGAAAAATATTATTCCACCCTGCTGCTTTCGGACTCTAGCACTACAATAACTTATAGTGTTGCTAAGTTTTGTTCTGCGGTGCTTAAAATTGGATGAATGATGATCGACCCCGCAAGGCAACACCCTGTTGGGAATGTAGTTAGAACAACCTGTTACAGCTGAAATGCTGCTAGACTTGTAATGTGCCCCTCCCATATTATAAAGCCCAGAGCGTTTTCAGTTTTGACATTTTTTATACCAAATTCTGCCAAGAATTAACCTCACCATCTTTATTTAAGTGCATCTACACTGTAGAATTGATACCGTTTGAAACCACTTTGACTGCTTTGGCTCAGTGTTATGCAATCCTGGAATTCGTAACTTGGTGAAACACCAGCACTCTTTGGCAGAGGAGGCTAAAGGCTTGTCAAACTACAGCTCCCATGATTACACAGCATTGAGCCATGGCAGTTAAAGTTGTGTCAAGCTGCATTAATTCTACAGTGTAGATGCCTCAGTAGGTTTTTTTTTTTTTGCATGATTGTATGACGATTTTAAGGAGCCCCCAGTGGTGCAGCAGGTTAAACCACTGAGCTGCTGAACTTACTGACCGAAAGGTCAGCAGTTTGAATCCGGGGAGCAATGTGAGCTCCCGCTGTTAGGCCCAGCTTCTGCAAAGCTAGCAGTTTGAAAACATGCAAATGTGAGTAGATGAATAGGTACCACTTCGGCAGGAAGGTAACGGCGCTCCATGTAGTCATGTCAGCCACATGACCTTGGAGGTTTCTACTGACAGCGCCGGCTCTTCGGCTTAGAAATGGGGATGAGTACCACTCCCCAGAGTTGGACATGACTAGACTTAATGTCAAGGGGAAAACTTTGCCTTTACTATGATGATTTTGTGCATTTTAGGTGGCTGATTTACCATTCTGTCATTCTGGTTCACTCCTGATATCTTCTCATTATTATTTGCCTATTTTATGAGAATGAACTTTTAAAATTATTATTAGCTATATTTTGTTTTAATTCAGGAGTAAGTGATATTAGTTGACTGGACTACATTTCCTGCCATCCCCCATTAATGGCTCTGGTGGCCAATACTGATGGGAGTTGCAGGCCAAAACATCTTAAAGATCCAGAACTTGGAAATGTTCCTATTTTGGACTACAACTTCCCGACTCACCAAGCACGTATGATTTTCACGTTCTGAGAGGGCCACAGGTTGTCCATCCTGGAGTGAAATAGAATACAGTTGGACTAGGATTTCAGGACACACATTTTATGAAATACTAAACCTCCCCTACTGCTTCACCCAGTCATGCTGTTATGATGCCAGTAGATTATGTTCACCCTTCCCTCTGCTTTCTTCCTCTGACACACAAGCGCTTGCAAAATACTACTGTTTTGAAACTATTTCCTCCTATATTTAGAGCAAAAGGCATTTCCCAGATGGCTTCGCCACTCCAATTAGCAAAACAGTTCCCATTCTATTTCATTATTTGGAGATAGACTTCTTGCTAGAGATGTAATTATTCACAACATGGTTCCCAAAGGCAACAACAAGTAATTTCAGCTGTTTTCTTCCTAGAAGTCTTTGAAAATCATACAGGCTATTCACAATTAGGGACCTATTCTGTGTAAAATTCATAGACAGTTGTTTTGTGCAGAAAGCAGCAATTTCTCTGCAGGAATTGCACGGAAATTGCATTATCTGTGTGGAAAATTATATTTCAGTGTAGAAATGTTAATTCTTGTGCAGAAAATGTTTTCTTTGCAAATCAACCAAGTGAATTTTTTACACAGAATAAGTATAATAATTGTATAATAATTTCACTTGGATTATTATTATTATTATTATTATTATTATTATTCTGTGTAAAAATTTCACTTGGTTTATTATTATTATTATTATTATTATTATTATTATTATTATTATACTTATTCTGTGTAAAAATTTCACTTGGTTGATTATTATTATTATTATTATTATTATTGAGAGCATTTCTATCCCATCCTTCTCGCCTCCGAAGAGGGACTCAGGATGGCTACCAACAGGCACAATTTGGTGCCAAACAATAAAACAAGCATAATATAGAATTAACCTACATTAAAAACAATTATAGATACATTAAAGCAGTTCGCCGTTTCACCTCATCTTCCAAATCAATCGATTGCCAAGTACTCAGTTGCAGCTCTCTTCTTCCGATCCTTCTGGTCCTTCCAACTTTGTCCTCAGCTTATCTCAATCGCTGCAAACTGAGTTCAAAGCACAAACTATTTTACACTCAATTTACTCAGCAGAAGGAAGAAGAATAGGATTTTTAAAAAGTCGTGTCAGAAGTGAATTGAGAATATACTGTGAGTCGCTTCTGGTGTGAGAGAATTAGCCATCTACAAGGACGTTGCCCAGGGAATGCCCAGATGTGTTACCATCCTGTGGGAGGCTTCTCTCATGTCCCCACATGGAAAGCATTGAATCGTTGCCATTGTAAACGGCCCTGAGTCGCCTAAGGGCTGAGAAGGGCGGTATACAAATATAGTAAATAAATAAATAAAGCTGGAGCTGACAGATGGGAGCTCACCCTGTCTTGCATATTTGAACCGCTGACCTTCAGGTCTTCAGGCCAGCAGTTCAGCCAGCACTAGGGTTTAACCCAGGGGTCTTCAAACTTTTTAAACAGAGGGCCAGGTCACAGTCCCTCAAACTGTTGGAAGGCCAGATTCTAATTTGAAAAAAAACATGTATGAATTCCTATGCACACAGCACATATCTTATTTGTAGTGCAAAAAATACTTTAAAACAAAACAATAATTAAAATGAAGAACAATTTTAACAAATATAAACTTATTAATAATTCAATGGGAAGTGTGGGCCTGTTTTTGGCTAATGAGATAGAATTGTTGTTGTTGTTGTATGCTTTCAAGTAATTTCAGACTTAGATTGACCCTGAGCGAGGGCCGGGTAAATGACCTTGGAGGGCCGCATCCGGCCCCCGGGCCTTAGTTTGAGGACCCCTGGTTTAACCCATTGTGCCACCGCAGCTCAATAGGATGTAGTGAAGTGTTCCCCTTCCCAATAGGCTCAGGCAAAAGCAAACCACTTCCATCTCTCCTAGCTGGTGTGTCCTTCCTTTAACCATCTTGACCATACTCACAATGTCGCTTGCTTATCCACACGTACCCCAGTTTTCATGTGAGAAACTTTGGAGGACATGTTTCCTACACATCTATCTCTCACATTCAGGTCTGTGATGACACTCAAACTACAGAGTTGGTTGGGACAAGCTGAATCAACATGACCTACCCACAAAGAACAGGCCCAGCAGTTTATCAGTTTTTCTGAATTTTTGTGATCAGACTGGGTGTGTTAGTGGATACCGGGCAGACCAAACTATCCTACATATTATATCTGTAATTTTTGGGTTTGTCCCTTGTAAGCTGCCCCAAGTCTCCTAGGGGAGACGGTTGGCGGGGTATAAAAATAGTTATTATCATTATTATTAAGTCTAGAAATTGTATTTAAAAAGGCAAAAAAATTGGGATCAATATAAGTGCTGTACTTTATCTCTTACCAAAAAATAAACCATTCCCTTCTCTGAATAGTCTGGTGAAAAGCGAGAGCTTAGTCCAACACAGAAGACCCTAAAAGAAGCACTGAACCCCACTACTCTTTCTGGCCTTTTTGAATGTCTGGATGAGGAAATGGTAGCAACAGCCAAGGCTGGCCCCTGAAGCGGCATTGGTGCTTTCTCCTCTACATGTCATATCAAAACCCATAATTTGGACACCAGATCTGCCCTTGATATATACATGAACATATACTCTAAGCTACAGTCTTCATTTTTTTTCTCTCCCAGCTACCCCCAACTTGGTTAGAAGAAGGACTTTTGAGGGGCACTGGCTCTCTTTTTGTTTTTCTCTTCCTCCTCCTGTCTTATGAACAAGATTTCACCGCTGTGCTTGGTGAAGCAACCCATTTAGGCAACCACATCCTGTTTTGGGGGGAGCGGGGAGAGGAAGAGGAAAGGGGATTGTGGAGATTTTGTTCTATCACAAGCCCATGCCTGGTTTTAACATTTTGTAGCAGGTTGTAGCTTAAAGATAGGCCAGCCCTGCAGACATGCAGCAGGATGAAGTGGTGGCAATGGGTTTTCTGGGGTGAGATGATGGATCATAATATTTCAGAGCAAACCTCTGAAATATTATGGGCAAAAAAGAGCAGCCTCTGTTAGCCATTTTGGAAAGTCATGAAAAGACCTATCCATTGTTTACACTTTCACAGCTCTTAATTGGGAGAGGTGGTTTTGTTTTTCTGTCTCGGTAACAAAAAATAGGGTGATTGGCATTGATACTATACACTTTGGTGAGAGTATTTGCGCGGGAGTTGTGATGTGTTGGGATGTCTCAGGCAGCAACATTTTGTAGGATTGATACCAAGGACTGTATTTTTAAATTATGAAAAATCCAGTGAAAAAGATCAAGTGTATATAGTCAACAAGTCCATCATGTCAAAATGTTGTGTAGTCCTCTTTCTAGCATATCTTTACTCTGGAAAACTCCCCCATCTCTCTTTCTGCCTGCATTCTCAACTGCTCCATTTGAAATATTTAAACAGTGCTGACAAATTTCTCCTCTCTCTCTCTCTCACACACACACACACAGAATCATAGAATCCTAGAGACCTCATGGGCCATCCAGTCCAACCCCCTGCCAAGAAGCAAGAAAATTGCATTCAAAGTACCCCCGACAGATGGCTATCCAGCCTTTGTTTAAAAGCCTCCAAACAAGGAGCCTCCACCGCACTCCAGGGCAGCTCTCACAGTCAGGAAGTTCTTCTTAATGTTCAGATGGAATCTCCTTTCTTGTAGTTTGAAGCCATTGCTCCGCGTCCTAGTCTCCAGGACAACAGAAAACAAAGCCTGCTCCCTCCTCCCTATGACTTCCTCTCACATATTTATACATGGCTATCATGTCTCCTCTCAGCCTTTTCTTCTGCAGGCTAAACATGCCCAGCTCTTTAAGCCGCTCCTCATAGGGCTTGTTCTCCAGACCCTTGATCATTTTAGTCACCCTCTCTGGACATATTCCAGCTTGTCAACATCTCCCTTCAGTTGTGGTGCCCAGAATTGGACAATATTCCAGGTGTGGTCTAACCAAGGCAGAATAGAGGGGTAGCATGACTTTCCCTGGATCTAGACACTATGCTCCTATTTATGAAGGCCAAAATCCCATTGGCTTTTTTTATCGCCGCATCACATTGTTGGCTCATGTTTAACTTGTTGTCTACGAGGATTCCAAGATCTTTTTCACAGGTACTGGTCCCGAGCCACGCATCCCCCATTCTGTATCTTTGCATTTTATTTTTTTCTGCATCACTTTCTCTGATTTGGCATATCAAAAATCATATTTTGTTTTTTTAAAGAGTATTTTCTGTGCAAAAAAAAAAAAGAATCCCTGTGAAAAGAATAATGAAAAATGTGCAATAATTCTTTTAATCTTGCCCAGTAGGGGAAGGTTTCTGAAGTTTTCATTTCACAACACAAGAATTAGGATGTGATTTTTTCCCCCCAAAGGAAGCAATAGGTAGTCCTAGCAATTTTCTTCCTGCTGTGAGAAAATCTTTTCAAAGACGTTTTGTTGGCTGGGATTTATTCTTCCCAAACTATGTAGCATTAGTATTATTATGCAGAATATGGCATTTTCTGCACAGAAAATAATATTAACTGAAACAAGGTTAAAATGCTGTTTTGTGCATAGAAAGCTCTGTAATTGGGAAACATTCTGCACATGGTTTTTTGGGGTGGAAACTTATATTTCTGTGTAGAAAAAAGCACCTTCTATGTAGGAAAGAGCAAACTGCGTCTGTTCCTTGGGAAGTCAGATCTGGCCACGATGGCACGTGCCTTAGTAACATCCTGTCTGGATTACTGTAACATGCACTATGTAGGGCTGCCTCTGAAGAGTGTTTGGAAACTTCCGCTGGTCCAAAGAGCTTCAGCTGGTCTGAAGAACTGCAGCCAGGTTGCTCATTGGGGCTGCCTGCAGGTAACGGTCAACCCCCGTGTTGCATCAGCTCCCCTGGCTGCCAGTCTGTTTCTGGGCACAATTCAAAGTGCTGGTTATGGTTTTTAAAGCTCTAGACAGTTCAGGTCCTGTCTATTTGGCCGACCACATCCTCTTGTACAAACCTACCTGAGCCCTGGGATCTTCAAGAGAGGCCCTTCTCTCGGTCCCACCTCCACCTCAAGCTTGGTTGGTGGGAATGAGAGAGCAGGCCTTCCTTCCTAGTGGCTGCCCCTTGACTCTAGGGAAGCCAGAATGGCCCTCTCATTGCTGTTCTTCCGGCAACAAGCTAAAACCTTTCTATTCAGGCAGGCTTTTAAAGACAAAATTTTAAAGATCAATTTGGGTGTGTGTGTGGTTTTAGCTTTGAATATGCGTCAAATATGTTTGAATGGGTTTAACTGTGAATCTTTTAATACTGTTTATATTTAATTCTGTTTTAATATTTGTATATTTTATAAGCTGTGCTAACATTTGATGTTCAGCCTGATTTGGCATATCAAAAATCATATTTTGTTTTTTTAAAGAGCATTTTCTGAAGGGTACTCAAAGAGCCACTTTGAGTCTCCTTCGAGAGAAATAAAGTGAGTTATAAATAATAATAATAATAATAATAATAATAATAATAATAAGTAACGGTAATGGAATCTGCCTACCCTTTTTCTGTGCCTTGTGGGCAGATTCAATTGAGGTTGTTGTAAGTTTTTTTCCGGGCTATATGGCCATGTTCTAGAGGCATTCTCTCTTGACGTTTTGCCTGCATCTATGGCAAACATCCTCAGAGGTAGTGAGGTCTGTTGGAACTAGGAAAAAGGGTTTATATAACTGTGGAATGACCAGGGTGGGACAAAGGACTCTTGTCTGCTGGAGCTAGGTGTGAATGTTTCAACTGACCACCTTTATTAGCATTTGATGGCCTGGCAGTGCCTGGGGCAATCTTTTGTTAAGAGGTGATTAGATGTCCCAGATTGTTTCCTCTTCTGTTTTGCTGTTGTAATTTTAGAGTTTTTTAATACTGGTAGCCAGATTTTGTTCATTTTCATGGTTTCCTCCTTTCTGTTCAAATTGTGCACATGCTTGTAGATTTCAGTGGCTTCTCTGTGTAGTCTGACATGGTGGTTGTTGGAGTGGTCCAGCATTTCTGTGTTCTCAGTTAATATGCTGTGTCCAGGCTGGTTCATCAGGTGCTTTGATATGGCTGACTTCTCAGGTTGAAGTAGTCTGCAGTGCCTTTCATGTTCCTTGATTCATGTTTGTGCGCTGCGTTCAATTGACTTTTCTGGAAGACATCAAGAATGGCATGTCACCATTTAAATAGATTGCAAGCCTCATATGATATTGTTTAATATTTTTCAGAAACGATTACAGAGCAATAATAATAAACAATAATAAACTTTATTTATACCCCGCCACCATCTCCCTGAAGGGGACTTGGAGCGGTTAACATGAGGCCAAGCCCAAAGATACAATACAGCAAAATAAAATACAAAATATAAAACAACAAAAATTATGTCAGAATAAAAAAAACATAAATAGAAAATTGACATAATATAAAATCAAACACAATGGGCAGGCCAAATGGACAAGGTAAAATAATAAAACCCTGGATGAGGTAGGAATAGAAAAAGTGTAATTGAGAGGAGCCCCAAAAGGATGAACAGTGGGGTTAAGCTTTAGGATGGAGGAAAAGTGCATCATAGGGGCAACACTGTAGGTGGAACAGACAGAAATGGGACAGTTGTCACTCTCCAAAGGCACAATGGAAGACTCAAGTTTTCAGATTTTTCTTTAAGGCTGCTAAGGTGGGGGCTTGCCTGATCTCACCAGGTAGTGAGTGGACTTCTGGCCACTGCTGGTATTTTGCTCACAGCCATTATGTGTCCTCCCGTTTTGCCACGGTTGTCTGTTTTACGTCAGCTGGGTACTGGGTATTCACTATGAAAGAGGCTAGAATTGAGTTGACTGCACAAGACTGCAGCTTCTACTCAGTATTATTTATTCATTATTACACCTTTTTTTGGTTTACTTTTTTAAAAAGAAGCACAAACAATAATCAGATCTCTGATGTTTCTAGGTTGAGGGCGTTTTTGTTTACTTTTTATATTTATATATTACCTTGCTGCCAAACAACACAGGGAAACTCGCAATTCTTTTCATTTACATATTTTCAAAACCTTCTGCTGTTTACCCTTCTTGCCAGATCACTAAGCAAAGTGGCTGGCAATACAAAGTACTGAAAACAAAATAGATGTGCAATAAAAACAACCGAAAAACAGACCATAAAAGCAGCAGGAATTAAACCGGGGGGGGGGGGGGGGGGGAGAGAGTCTGAACTGCCAAGGAAAGCAAAATCAAAGAGCAAACACAGAAGCCAGATTTATCCAACAGCAGACCTGTCAATTAAATCTCAAGGTGGGTTATATGTAGCTTGCCAAACTATAGCCCCCAGGATTCCATAGCACTGAGCCATGGTAGTTGAAAGTGGTGTCAAACTGCATTCATTCAAGAGTGTAGGTGCACCCTCACTCTCTGCCTAATACAAAACACATAGAAGGCAATGGACTAAAGTGATTGCAGGTTTTTGGTGACACTACTTATAATCTGGTCATGATTGGCTGGGAAGTGCTGATGTCATACTGAGTCCAAGCAGCATTGATGATGTCACAAACAGCCTCAGCAACAGCAAAGAGGAGCAAGAAAAGTCCAGAGCTTGCTAAACAGGCCAGGCAGAGGACTGCAAAACCAACACCCAGATTTGAGAGAAAGGGTAAGGGATGGAGGAGAAAGCCTGAAAGTTAAAGGGTCATGTAGATATGAATGCCTAGAAGTATGGTGTGCATGCACATATATGTGTGCCAAGAAAGAGGGGAAAATATGGGATTAATTTCCCCCATGCAGTATTTCAGGTGACAGTGTTGGCAATGATGATCAATAGCAAACCATTATAAAATAACCTGAAAAACTGTTGTGTTGTTGTTTGGGCATTGTCCCACTTTATCCCAAGAAATGTTTTAGCCTCTTGATGTGAATCTGGTCCCTTGTCCTGATTAAAATCTTGTTGTGTCCCTTTGGAGAAACACAAAGTGGCAACAGGCAGCATGGTAGTCCACACTCTTGTACATCTCAGACAGACTACTGCAACACATCTGACATGGGGTTGCCTTTGAAGACTGTTTGGAAGCTTCAAGTAGTCCAATGGGCGGCAGCTAGGTTTCTAACTGGAGAGGGGCACAGGGAAAACACAACCCCTTTGCTGCACCAGCTCCACTGGCTGCCAGTCTGCTACCAAGCACAAGTCAAAGTGCTGGCTTTCGTCTGTAAAGCCCTAAATGGTTCTGGCCCAGCTTATCTGTCTGAACATATCTCCCTCTATGAAGCATCTCGGAGATTAAGATCGTCCAGGGAGGCCCTGCTCTCGATCCCACCCTCTTTGCAGGCGCGACTGGTGGGGACAAGAGACAGGGCCTTCTCGGTGGTGGCCCCTCGGCAATGGAACTCCCTCCCCAGGGAAATTAGATCAGCCCCCTCCTGTCTTTCAGGAAGAAAGTTAAATCCTGGTTGTAGGACCAATAGTTTGCACAGTGATAGCGCAACAATTGATATCTCAGTGTAATAATGAACAATTGCAGATGACAATTGGGATGGCTCTTGACTTATGCTCTTGGATTGTGTGATTTTAAATAACTGTTTTAATTGATATGTTTTAATGATGTTATTTTAATGTATATGTTGTTTTATTCTGATATATGTAATATGGTTAAAGTTCTTAATTTATAGTATATGTTATTGTCTAGAAATTATGTTTTGGTTTTTACATGTATGTATGGCATTACATTTTGCCACTATTATGTTGGAAACTGCTTTGAGTCCCCTCAGGGGTGAGAAAAGCAGTATATAAATGCAGGCAGGCAGGCAGGTAGGCAGGCAAGCAAGCAAGCAAGCAAGAAAGAAAGAAAGTACAGCAGAGGGAAGGATAGGATAAGAGACAGGACTCATGCCTTACTGCCTGCAACCCACCCATCCTTATAATCCCATGAGCTGCAACTGCTGCTACCACAGGGGTCCTGAATCCTTCCATCCAGCTTGGCTGTTCCCTGGACTACTTGTGAGTAGGAGAAGCCCCAGGCCCTTTCCAACTGGGTGTGACTCAGCAATCCTCCAAGGAGGGAGTGACTATAAAGCTGTGTTGCACTTGCCTTGGCCTAGTCTCAGACTGCTGCTGCTGCTGCTACCACAGGGGTCCTGAATCCTTCCATCCAGCTTGGCTGTTCCCTGGACTACTTGTGAGTAGGACTTCCGGTAAGATGGCGGAGATCTAACAGCTGGGTTGCAGAGCGGTCCGGTGAGATTATCTAATCTGACCTCAGTCCCCCTCATCCAAACTCCTCCAACCTCCAACCGCCACCACCAACTCCCAGGGATTCAAAGGAACCCTTTGGGGGAGCTCTTTGGTGAGTTGGCGAGCTTCCATCTGGGTTAAAAGGAGCCAAAGGAAGAGGGAGGACAGGGAGGTAGAACGCCGAGGCCTTTCCATCTACGGCCTAACAAGAGCGTTCCCCCCCAGTTGGACTGCGGCTGCCAGACCACCCAACCCCTCGATCGAGCTTCGACCCGGGAGGTGAGTGGCCCCCCGACCACCCCCACGCCGTCGGGAGAAGCAGGGCCTCTGCCGCTGCCACGGACGCCATTGCACAAGAGGGCCTACAGAGGAGCCTACCGAGACGCCGTCCTGGCCGCGCCGCTCGGCGTTTGCTGCGCTCCGCCCTGCTCCGTTTTGCCGCCGACGCGCCGTTCCTCCGCTGCTCCGGGTGTTTGCCATCTTGGCGGTCCGGCTGCCCAGCGGTTTTACGGCCGCGGGGGTCGGCTCTCGTCCCCTCGTCGCGCCTGGACCAC